>JAANDG010000491.1:0-111747 GCA_036852015.1 Pelodera strongyloides
ACCCTAAGATGTTGGTGCGGTAAGGACACCATCATACTAACAAGGGACCGTGTGCATTAATAACATACGAAACTGAACTGATAAACATATAAACACGTAAACGAACACAAACATTTTTGTGCGTCTCTTGTAGTTATTTGGAAAATGAGCTGAGCAAGATTAAACAACTAAGTATCCTAATTTTATATGAGCTGTATTTAGCAAACGTTATGCACTACTATCATCTCCGTTACAGTATGCTTTTCGCGCCGTCAGCTAGCTAGCGATGCAATACACTCCGCGCTTCATTTTTCAAGTTTTCCTACGCGTCCAGGTGTTTCACTAATCAAAAAAGCATAACTGTGGTCTAATGCCCTAAATAGATCACGTTTTTGAAATGGGCACCACAATTGGTCGGGCCGGTCCAACTCCGAGAGAGCAATTGTGCCCTCGTTTTATAACGTGCCCCGCGTGGCGCGCGCTATAGCGGCTCCGAATTGACCGGGTGACTCCGAGCGAGCGATTTAGAGCAATTAGGGCGCGAGAACTACTTGGGGCATTAGGTTACCCTTACGCGTTTTTGATTTTTGAAGGACCTGGCTCTTGGGAAAAACTGGAATGCCCAACCTTTAGTCTGTTTCTTGGCTAAGTAATTATTTATTTGTTAAGCTGCCGTAGGCGTCTGTAGACGCTGGTTAACAGATGATTTATGTTCTCTGAATTATGCAATTGTGTCCGTCTTTGTGCCCTTTTTAGGAGTCTTCAACTTCGAAAAACAAATGGACAAGCTGTGGCCTTATGCACGAAAGCCACGCCTCCAGGGAGTCGACTCCCAGGATGCGGGAAACTGGGAGGTCTCCGGAGCTGAAGACATCGCGCAATTGGTCTCCGGGAACTAATCGGTGCAGCAGGTCTGAGTATCGCGACACTTCGCGGAAGCAGCACATGTTTGAAGCAAGGTAGTGTTAAAGCGAAATACCGGCCGGTTTCTGAAACGCATCCTGGACAACGGAATTCTTACGTATTTATGCTGTTTACCCCAATTTAGCGCGATTTTTTATTCTAACTTATGCTCATTTGCATAAGCCGCATAAGAATGCTGGTGTACTGGATGTGTTTCAAAAACTGGCCGGTATTTACGATGTAAATATCTCTCATTTCTGTCCCTTGCTCTTTGCTCTAGAGTTATCTCAGTGTCTCACTTTTCCCTATGATGCTTTTTGTCTGAATTATATTCTCATCCAAAATTTTCTGTTTCAGGTCTGAATGCCTGCAAGTTCGGAGCATCATTGGTACGGTACATGGAAAACGACAGTCTGTTTATGTATGTGTCAAGCCCTCTCTCTCCCTCTCGCTCTACATTTCTCTCTCTCTACATATTTCTCTCTCGCTCTACATTTCTCTCGGTTTCTCGGAATTCTTCTCTCTCACTCGTTGTTTGTTTGATTCATATCCACATTCAAATTTTCTGTTTCAGGTCAGATGCAACTTCGTAAGTGGTTGAAATTGCGGAGCATCTTGGTATCATGACACCGACCTGCCTAAGGATGCTGGATGTCGACTCGTATCGTGACACCGACATATCATGACACCCACCTGCCCAAAGATGCTGGATGCCAACTCGTATCATGACACCGACATATCATGGCAGCCATGGCTCTCAGCGGGAGCCTTCATACGCTTTGCACAATGGATGGACCAATCGTGAATGCAAGGAGAATACTCTAAGCCTATCGTTAAAAAGCACTGAGGAAACTTGGCCGGGGGGCGGCGCGTCCCCGGCCCCACGTCACGGGGCCGCGCACTCCCCGCGCGCCCCTCGCCCGTGTCTGGCCCATTGGTCTGGGAAAGTCTCCACCACCGAAAATCGTGGGGCGGCTGGTGCGCCAGGAGCGCGCCACAGGTGCGCGAAAAATTTATTGTGGAAACTGCAAGATACTCATTGAAGGGGCATTTAACACTACGCAGCGAAACTAGACAATTGTGCATTTCAACCTCCAGCAAACTGATGTTTTTCTTATTCATAGAGTTTGAAGTTTGAATTGTAGTACTTCTATTTAAATTGTTGGCTTTATGTTATTAGTTTGTTGTTACTGGCCCGCTGATCTTGTTTAGAATTCCTTTTTTACAGAAGATTATTAGGAATATATGTTTATTATTAGTTTAGTTCGTATACAGTCTTATATATTCGATTTCTTGGAATTTAGCGAACTCTAAATGCTGTCTTATACCGTAATCGTCGAAGAGAAGTGCGTCATACGCGCACTTTCGCAAAACTAAGCTCAAAATTTAGTCACATTTTACTACATTTACTTTTAGAGCTATTCAACTATTATTTCCCTACTTCTTCGATAATTGTTTTTTATACCTGTTTCTTCTGGTAAACCACCTCTTCTCCGTTCTGAAAACCCGTGGGTGGTGACAGGAAGTGGTGACAGGTACGTTGTGTTGTAATTTGTTTGTTCTCGTTACTTTTTGTTACTCTTCTCTCGTGTGTTATTGGGTCTGACAGGGAAATGTTCATTATTCAGGATTAGGAGTTAGGAGAACTAATTAGCGGTGTATGATATGCTGTAAGTCGGTTTTGGCGACATCGTGATTTTATTTTTCGGCATTTGGATTGGAACTTGGAACTCGGTCTACTTATTTGCTTTAGGGGAGGGGTGTCTGCAGTACAGAAATTGATTGCAAACCCAGTGCTCAATCCGAAGTGGACGCGGCGTCGATTATTCGCGATATATGGAAAGGCTATTCATTTGAAACGTGAGTTCACTGGCCCTTCTTCTTCCGTCGTAAAATCTTCCGTCGTTTATACTTCACTGGCCCTTCTTCTTCCGTCGTAAAATCCCCGCTCGACTGTATTTATTACGCAACATGCTATATCATTTTGTTCTGACCTGTCTACATTCTTAGTTGCTATTGTTGTATGTTGTATTATCGCTGAGTTGTATTCTTTCAGTGCGTCATCAAAACAGCTCCACCTCTGTTCGGTTGTCCTTCTGAAAACGATAGAAAGGGAAAAGAAGCTCAAGGAGAAAAACACCAAACTTGTCGGATTGTTGAAGCAAACCCAGAAGATGCTGGGAGAATTCAAGTATGTCAATTGCCCAGTTTTAGAATTTGATTGTATTTGTTGATTGATTTGTATTGTTATGCGCATCGTTACTTGTGTGTTGTATGTGTTTGTGTGATTTTTTGGACGTTTCTCGTGATATACGTGGTTTCTGTTATAGGGAAACTGCAACCTTTGAGTCACTTCGAATACGGGATGATTTGACGATGACATGCGTAGAAACGCGACATTTTCATTCAGAACCCATTAACGACGCGGAATTGGTGAGTCGTTGTCTTCCTTCTTTTGATATATTATGTACTCTATTTTGTTGGATATGGCCATTTTTTCTGCATGCGACAGCTTACTGTAGTGTTTAGATCTAGAGCTTCTTCGTTTTGTCAGTCGTTGATTGGAAAGACTTTTGATGGTTGTTAATCAAATTGTTTTATCTGCGCCTATTACAGACCAAGTGTAATCTGGAGGAACAAAGGTCTACGGTGTGTTCGAAAGTTAATGATATCGATGTTGATAATCGGAAATTAAAGGTGAATATTGAATATATTAAAATTTGCCCGTTTTTCTTGTTTTTTTTTGTGCTTCTGTGCACCGAACAATCAGGAACTTTGATGAATGATTTGGACAGCAGGAAATATGTATGTGAAATGAATATAAGTTTATTCAGATGACGTTTTGTGTTATTTGAATTAGTATTGAACTTGTGAAATATGCAATATCTATGATATATCGTGACTGACAATGACTTATTGAAATGACAATTGAAAGCCCGTGGGTGGTGACAGGAAGGCAGGCATTACGCAAATACTCGATTTGTTGAGACGGGTGCTGAAGTCGGCTTGGTCATTTACCTTAATTTAGAGTAGCACACGAACTTTAAATGTTTCGCATGTGATTGAACATTGAAATTATGATCTTGTTACTTGGGTATGTTTTTCTTTAGCAATATCATATCGAATCATTATATTTCTTCATTATTTCAGTTGACTGGATGGTGTGTTGTCTGGATGATCGTGTCGGTTCCCTACTACGAAGGGAAGGGATCTACCACGGAATGCGTCTAACAGGCTGTGTTTATAGGAAGATCAAGGAAGAGAGGACAGCAACTGGGTAGATATCTTAGGACGGTCCTTAGTATTATTGGGGGACTCTCTTTTATTATAACTGTAGACCAGCGTAACGCTGCTTTTTTACATGTTTATGTGGTTATGGCATATTATAGTAAGTGAGCCCATTCTTTTATTATAATCATAGACCACCGTAACGCTGCTATTTTTACACGGATTACTTTGTTATAATTATAGACAAGCGTAACACTGCTTATTTTTTCGTTCAACTGAACATCAACCTATAGACGTGTTATATATTGTACTTTATTTACTGGTATGACTCTCGTTTTGTTGTTTCATTATTGTATAATTTTTTATTTACTTACCATAGACTTCGTATGGATATTTACTCGCAGAGAAGAGGATTTACTCTTATTGAAAGTATTTTGTACTCGCAGTTAGGTTATCCATTCATCTTTTCTTGCAACTCATATTAACTTATCATAATTCGCCCAAATGTACCGCTTTTATCGCTATCTTTGTTTTGGATGCTTTCATTGAAGTAAAGTTGTTCTATATATTTGTTGGTTGTTATTGTATTGTAGAATTGCCTTTTATTGTATTATTTAATGTAATAAGCAAAGGGGCGGGGCCTTTCACGCCAATTTTCCCACGGTCTGCGCGCTCCCGGCGCACCTACGGCCCACCTTTTGAAGCGGGGCCGCGCGCTCTGTGCCCCGTCTTGGTGGGGCCGCCCTGCCTGCGCCCCGCACTTTTCAGCGCGCCGCCCCGCGTCATTTAGCGCGCCGCCCCGCACACAAAGTTTCACGTTGCAGTGTGTGTTTCTCTTCCCGGTCCCCATATACTTTCTCTCTACCGTTCTGTAGTTGATCTCTCTTTTTTTGTATCTCGATGTATGGTTCTGAAGATTTTTTTGTTTCAGATCAGAGCGGTATCGAAGTGTCGAGTCGTTCTGCCTGGTCCGCTTTCACTTCTTGCACTTGTCGTGACTGAATGACTGACTTACCGTAGTGACCTTGAGCTACCGTATTGACCTTAAGCTACCGTACTCGTTGAACACGACCCTCCTTATCGTAATCAATCAGGTAACGTGCTCTTTCTTTCATTATTACGGTGAATGCTCGCGAATTGTTCAGCAACTTGAATATGCAGGCAACCGTGATTCGCAAACCTGACGCCATATTCACCACTCAATTCCCCGTCTTTTTCTCTGCGTGTCGCACAGGATGCTATCTCCTGTCCCCAGGGACTATTTCCCCGAGGGAATTGTAGTGGGAATATGATATGGCCTCAGATGATGCCTGTATGTCAGTCACTAAAAGGCCATGCATCGTTTTTTTGGTATTCGTATCGTGGTTTTCGTAAAGTAATGAATGATATCTTTATGTCTGAATCTTATAGTAAATTCATTTTTTATTTTTTATTTTTTCAGTTGTGATCCTATGAGGCTGCCGCTTACACCTCTCACCCCTTCGAGATAGTGGACAGGATCTAGGACGCAACCTTTCAATTTACTCTACATCGAAACTGATGGTGGTTCACGGCGTTTCGAAGCAATGTCTGGATGGTGCAAGCTGGCACAGACTTGCGCGCTAAGTTTTGTAGCCCCCCCCCCCCTCAAAAATAAAGGTTTACAGAGGAGGGGTGCCCCGATGTGTTGCGCACTCGTGGGTTGTGTTGATTATGATGGTGAAGTGGATGTTGTGTTTCTGGCCTTATTCATCACATGTCTGGGCTTAGAGGCTTAGGCTTACCCCGGTGAGCCTATGGGATCGAGCGTCACGACCCGAGCTGGCCTCACTTGTTCGGGAGTACGGCTGACTGGCCCCAAAGTTGTGTTCCTTCACAATTACCCCTCCTCACTGACAGAGGCCGTATTCACCAACACGCACGGAGGCTTCCCTGGCCTCCACAGGAAGCTAAAGAGTGCGTGGAAAGTGCAAGAGCAGAAGAGATTCTGAGCGCTCGTGAGCCTAGGGAAGGCTCCCTGTGTGTTCCTGAATACGGCTTCAGGTTTACAGAGGAAGGGATGGCTCCAAGGTGTTATATCTATGAAGTCTCGTATTAACTACAAGGATGCGAATGTTATATTTCTTCCATGACATACCAAAAACTCTTGGGAAGACAAAACTGCAAAGATGGATATGTCTGCCCGCTACCATTCAGATTCAGTCACAAATTCAGTGCTGTTGGCTGAATTTGAAGTTATTTGACGCCAGCAGTTCACATGTTTGAGTACTTTTTGTAAATTACGTCAAAAGGCCAACTTTCTACACTTGGTTCTTTTTTATCTTTCATCCATATTATTTAGATTTGTATTATCAAAAGATGAAGTAGGCTCATCAACAATGAGAAGGTTTGATGAAGAGAAAAAGTAAAAACATAACCAGAGACCAGATTTCAAATAGGAAAGCTCCGACAGCGCCCGAAAACAGAGCTGCTCACAAAAAGTACGCGGTATCGTGTGTAATCTGGAATACCTCGCGTAGGAGAACAATTGTGTAGCTATGTGTAGGTAGAACCAATAGACGTGAAACTCTACTGGTGCCCATAAAAAAAGGTGCGTCTACCATTATTTTTCCCAGCTTAGGCTTAGGCTTAGGGGCCTGAATTTAATCATAGAGTGTTAATAATATAGAACATTTATAATGCGTCTTTCTCTATGTTTCAATTCGCGCATAAAGGTTGTGTGAAAAGATGGCGGTTGATAGTTGTAAAGTCATTTCCTCCAGAAGCCATATTCACAACTCCGATTCCCTCAGGGAAATATTCCCTGGGGACAGAAAATAGCATTCGAAAGTGAGACACGCAAAGATAGGGAATACCCCATGGGGAATTTAGGGGTGAATATGGCCTCAGGAAATACCACACATTTATCGCAGCTTCACGTTCAAAAACTGGTCAGATTCTCGAAAAAATCCATAATCAAATTTTGAGCGCTGTATCTGCCGAGGGGAACGATATTCATTACAGCGTTTTTTGAATGGCGCGTTTGAATTCTACCCCTTCGGAAACACGAAACGCCACATAAATTTGTAACTGTGTAAATATTATAAAAGGAAGGCAAAGTATTTATTCTCGAGGAATGATACACATACACAATACAAGTGGCTGTAAGAGCGGTAAGAGCGGTAAGACAGCAGATTTTTGAAACACGCTAGGTGTCACGCAGCCATTTACATGCACGGAAACTTGGGAACACAGCAAGCATCCACCACATCTTTCAAAAACCGGCTGTTATACCGCTTTAATGGAAAGATAGGCTAACTCCATAGAAGAATATGTGCGTGCCACTAATCACATTCGGTAAACCCATATCATAATCGTTTTCACTATCCAACAGAACAGTGATTAAAGCGGTACGACACGTTGTTCGCGGTACGACAACGACGGTCCTATATATTGCATGCAATTATGCCTCTATGTTCAATTTGGTGACGGAAAGGCATAGAGGTGCACTAATACAACATACTTTCACCAACGTCCAAACCACGTGTCATACCGCTTTAAATATGACAATTCTCTAGCAAAGCAAGAAGTCGTTATACCAATAAAATGGACAATTTAAACTGGAGCTCGGCTCAGAGTTTGCGGGACGGGGAGGGACGTAAGAATTTGGGTAAGACAATAAACCTCTTATAGAATACATTGAACTTTTACATTGAAAATTTACATTAAGAAAGATTTCTTCAAACATTACATTAGAAAGATAATTGAATGAAATGACAAATGATAGTAAACCACCTAAAGTCACCGAGTTAGGTTTATATTGATATTTCTATAATTTACGACACAAGACAACTTTTCTGTAATAACCACAATACACACCCCATAATAAATAATAAATAAATCATGCATGGGAGAAAAGACGTAATGTACAGGACATAGAAAAGGATAGGGAAGAAAAGTTAATAAGAGTCCGAAAAGAGATAATGACGTTAAAACGCTAAAGACCTAATAACGTGAAGGGGAAGACATACGCATATGAGTTTGTCAATTCAATAATGAATAGTTCAATGAATAATTTTATCACTAAGAGAAGTGGAATCCACTCTTATTTGGCCACTGAATAGATCACGAAGAAAACGAACAGCGAGAACAATATCAAGTAGCACATGAGCTTGCTGCCTGAAATTAATACAAACTTATCATTTGTTAGCGCGATAGCGCTAACATAGTTTGGGTTTCATCCAAGAGCCCTTTTTTTCGCAGTTTTCACCCTGAGTTTTAGCCACAGGCCATAGGTGCCCATATCATATAATTTATTCATGCTAACTAATAGCCATTATCCATTATTATGCACGGGGGTATAGGACAGCACGTAGCACACGGTTGCTGCAATTGGCGATTTTATCACTGTGTGAAACATCTGGATTTCTACCTAGCAAAATGTACCGAAAAGCTCAGGGATTTGTTGTTTTTGATAAAGAAAGATAGTTACGAGTTAGAGAATAAAGACCACGACACTGAATTACACAGTTGTCAATAAGCAGTAAACTAAGCATATCTAACAAAGGTACCTTGTTATGCAACACCCTCTACACCGTTTCGCATGATTCGGTTGGTACAACGAGGTTCATGTTCATTTCAGCTTTAACTTTTAAACAAACGGATTTCGATGTAAAGTAAAGTAAAAAGTAAACTGACCGCCAGCTTTGCTCACGATGCCCAGTCGCCTCATCGTGGAAGTGAGGAGATTCCGCCCGGAATCGAACTCGCCATCCATTTCATTCAACAAGCGATTCTGTTCGCGAACATCGTCACCGATAGAAATTGTGACCTAAACAAGCAAATCTGCTCCTAATACAAGAAGAAACGCATCGCGGCACGGATTAGAAACCTGGTCTGCACTAAACGAACTGTGTCGATAGTGCGGCTAAAGCGCTAAAGGCATATTTGTATAGTTATTATTTGTGAATAACTGGCTTCTCCTAATTTTGCGCAATCCGGCTTTCATGGCTCCATTAGCATAGCTCGCTACACAATCCGAGAAACATTACGTATCGATTTTCTTGTGATAAATTACCTTGACGGCATATAACCGACAACAGAACATAACATAGGGAATAACCTTTTTCAGAGAAGCAACTTTCCCAGCCAACTCGTTTACCAGGTTGTCATTATGACGCTCCAGATAAGAACTTTCTGCGTTTGTTCCCATACCTAAATAAATTGCAGGCAAATTAAACAACACATTTATCAGGCTTAGTCGTCACAACAGTCATATATTATGCCTGACAGAAGAGATATTCACCTTACATAATGTGTAGACAAAGCCTAGTAGATATATGCAGAATAGTGACTGCGCTTTGTGCTGTAATAAATAGAAATAGACAAGAACAAGAACAAACCGGAACCACGATATGCCATATCCAGGAGAAACTTATGTAAGTGGAATACGTATAAAACAGATCAGCTCGTTGTTACTAAAAAGACAATACGATTATCAACAGGACAAAAAGGTCCACGATAACTAAACAAAAAGATCTCATAGAAAAACCAACTAAACATATAAACAGCTGATCGCCAAAAACGTGGAAAAGAAAAATTAATTCAAATTGTGTGCAAATACGGTATTATGCTGTCGTGTTTCCACAGTAAGCCACATTCTGCACATTTTTTGAAGATTTTTATTTATGGAGGAGGCGTGCCGTAAGCTACCGCGCGTTTATAACTTTTTTGAGATTGTTGTTTGATAGGTTTGGAACTCCACAAGAATATATATTTTTTTATACACAGGTTTCGTGCGAAAATACAATATTGTTGACCGTATCCTGCATATTTTTTGGGATACTTGGAAACCCCATTACTCATTACTGTATTATTCCGTGGATCAGGATACTAAAAGTATACTAGATTTCTTAGTTTATATATTTGTTATTTACGAGTGAATAGTACAATAGTAAGACCGAAGACTCATTTCGGATACCTTACTCTAGTGGTATTTCATTGTTCATAACGTAATACAAACTTTACCAAGGGATGGGGTCAATTCAAATCGCCCCGTACTTTATTTTTGGAATGTATTGTTCGCCTCATAAAAATCACGAAAAATTTCCAAATCAAGGATCCCAGAATGTGTAGTTTGCTGATATTGGATAGACTTGAACGGAAGCTCCGCTAGAGAGGTTTCTTTTTCTAACTCTCTTTGCCTATAGGGCTATTTTCCTGCCGTCTATATTGCACCAGCTGTCGAATAGAAAGGAGCTTCCTATTAAACCTATCCAATATCAGCAAACTACAGACTCTGGGATCCTTGAATTGGAAACCTTTGTATTGATAATGATTTTTATGGGGTGAACAATGCATACCAAAAATAAAGTACGGGCGACTTAAATTGACCCAATCCCTCTAAGGACGTATTGAAAGACGAGCTGTTAAGCGATAAAATTAAAGGGAGAGGCCCTCGAGGAAAAAGTTTACCACAATTTACTTGCACAGAATGTCCGGAAGTTTAGAAATATTACTGTAAAAACCGCATTTCTTTGCACCTATAACTCACAGAGTTATTCCCCGGCAAACAGTTCGGCCAGGTACCGTAGTCAGAATCAATTTTTGCGTTTTTAGGGCATTACAATATTGGAAACGCTTTTTTATTATCGTAGAAATGTTCTTCATTCGTTTAACCATTATTATGTGAAAGAATGTTAAAGGGACAGGCCCATCAAAGTAAACCTATATTTATGATACGTTCATAATGATTATAACGCAATTTTATTACAATATATACAAACCAAATTTCGCCTTCATTCACCCTGGGAAACTTTTTTCCGATGCACTCAACGCATATGTATACCATAAAACGAAAATTTCCAAGCTGCCTATGCAAATTTATCGTAAAATTAGACTGCGATCAAAATTTGCGCATACGGCTTTGAAATCTGCAGCTTTATGGTATAGATATGAGTTGAGCGCATCGGAAAAAAGTGTCCCAGGGTGAATGAAGGTGAAATTTGGTTTGTATATATTGTAATAAAAATGCTTTGTAAACAGTATGAACATCTCGTCAACATAGGTTTAATTTGACGGGCCTGTCCCTTTAATGGACGGATATAAACCTTGAAAACGTATTTTGACGTTGCTGCCTACGGTACCTGGCCGAACTGTTTGCGGGGGAATAACTCTGTGAGTTCTAGGTGCAAAGAAATGCGGTTTTCACAGTAACATTTCTGAAATTCCGGACATTCTGTGCAAATATATTGAGGAAAGCGTTTTTCTCGTGGACCTCTTCCTTTAAGATGCATACACAAAAAGATAGAAATGGAGAATCATTTTTTCACGCACTTAGTTAATTTTAGTCATTCGGAATTTCGCGTAGCTTATCTCAACATTTTTTTCGACATTGAGAGCCAAAAAGTTATTCGTTGCCTTTTCATTCAATGTTGTACTTTTTGATATGCTTTTTGTTGTAGCGTTTTCTTTTATTATCCGTATCTGCTTTAGAATTGACTTTTCGTTTAGATGATCAGAAGAGAGGCACGTCTTCGTCGCGAGTATATCTACAGGAAGAGTATTGAACAAAAGCAGCGCGATGTGGAGGAGAAACGGGAGAAAGTGGTCAAAGCTGTTGAGAGCAATAAGTATGTTTTAAAATGCTGAAGGATATTCCGAATGGGTGCTAGCTGGCATAAACCACACGTTTTATCCATGTCGTATTGGCGTAAGCAAAACTGCTGAACTTTAGGCTCATTCCCACCGATCTCAAGAAGGATGCGCTAGCTCTGCAGAAAGGAGCCGAATTTGGCGGACAGGTAATCGTTATTCTTTAACTCGGAAATATGGATCGTCGGTTTTATTTGTTACAGTTTACACTGTGTAAAATTTTTGAAATATATAATTTTGTCTCTAAGGGCGCGTTCGGGTTGCTCTTTCCGAAAGGAAAACATGCAAATTTATCGTTCGGGTTGGCTGTTTCCGAAAGGATTTAATGCTTTGAGAAAGCCAAAAATACAGTATGAATTTGCATGTTAACCATGCTAATTCATAAATTTGCATGTTCAACATGCAAATTCATACTGTGTTTTTTGCTTTCTCAAAGCATTAAATCCTTTCGGAAACAGCCAACCCGAACGATAAATTTGCATGTTTTCCTTTCGGAAAGAGCAACCCGAACGCGCCCTTATGAATTTCGTAAGAACTATTTTTACAAGTCATCGCAATAGCAGCATTTCTCAGCTTGATGAAAATAGGTTGTGAACACAGATAACCAGCACCCTGCACCGCGACGGTCTCGAACTTCGCACCGAAAATCTCTCCTTGTGAGCAAGTGAAGTGAGCCCGACGAAGTCTAAAATAAAGCGCGAAAACTTGGTGCCGTTTCAGAATCAGATGTTTTTTTATCATTAACGTAATACCTTGCAAGTCACTTGAGTTCAATGAATGTGTCCAATTTCAGGTGAACGAGGTTGATGACGAATACCGTTGGGCTGGTGCTGTCGATCCAAAAGTGGTCATCACAACTAGTCACGACCCATCATCGAGTCTCTCAATCTTTGCAAAGGTATCAATTCAAAAAATTCTTAGAGGCGCTAACGGCCTAAAGAAGCCCTTAGGTGTTAAGTGCCCTACTTTTTCGCAGTCAGCACGGCCAATTACATATTATAAGAAGTTTTTGGGGAAGTTTTTTTACCCCACTGCGGAAGTTTTTTTACCCCACTGCGGCACGTAAAGTACAATAGTACCCATTTGTTACTTGCCCAATTTCTAAACCGTACTATGCAAATCGTGGAAGTAGTTTGGTGGTTGGCGGTAAGCTTGTCGTGTGTTATTATGACATCTTTGGTGGCCAACAACGCTTCATAAGTTCATAACCTCAAAATGATGCTATGAAAATTTCTTACACAAATGCTATTAGGCTATCCACTTGAATAGAATCATGCAGATAGCATTCCTAATTCCAGGAAATGAAATTGGTTATTCCAAACTCGCAACGTATCAATCGCGGAGCCACTGATATCCGGCACATTATTCAAGCTTGTAAAGCGAATGACGTGAGTTGTTTATGTAAATTCAGGGTATAATTTCGATGTGTAACTTATGTTGCGGCGATGTTTAATTGGTTAATTCGTAATTTTACGCATATACCCAGTACAATCAAATGTGAGCAACACATAGTTTCCTGTACAGTTTCATTTGTATTTTTATGCATATATAGGTTTTCGTTTTTATATTGCGGATTGCGCTTTTGTCGTGGAAACTAGATCGTATAAACACACACACGAACCAATGAAACTTGCTTATGCGTTTGTAATAGAAAATCTTTTTATATAAGCTGCATTGCATGCTAATTGTTGTTTATTATTTTTATATTAGCACAGTCGTTTAGTCGTTTTTAAAATACTTTTCAAAAACCATGTGCCATATAGCTTTAATAAAAAAAATTGTAATTTCAGGTGACCGATGTGATCGTGTTCCACGAGACTGGTGGGGGGGGGGGGGGGGGGGGGGGGGGCGAGACTGGTGGTAACCCCGACGGAATGATTGTATGCCATCTGCCCTTCGGACCCACCGCCTACTTTAACATCTCCAACTGTGTGATGAGGCACGAGATTCCTGATAAGGGAATGGTAAGTGTCGTTTTAGTTGTCATTCTGTGTATCCCGTCGGTTTCTTTAACTTTAAAATTTCCCTTCTTTGTTCCCGGCGTAATGAATATAACTTCTATTATGAGGTTCGCAATTATGCCAAAAACCGGAGATTTCCTTGCAAGTATCAATTCGCAAAATCATGTGCAATTTACCGTAATTTTGATACATCCGCACAATAGAAAATTCGCCATCAAAGCGGGGAGAGACATTTTTTGTTGAACAAATGGTCCCGTGGCGATCGGTCGTAAAAACTGTCTGTAGATATTCTAGTGTAGTGCCAAGATACTGTATATTTTTCGATACTTGCAAGGAATATCGGCCATACTTGCAAACCCCATTATCTGGAAATATAAGGGTGCTTAGGGCGCGTTCGGGATGGTCTTTCCGAAGACATTTAATGCATCAAGGGAAGCTGAAAGTACGATATGGATGAGCTATAAGCCTGGTGCGAAAGTCTGAATGTCAGCTGTTTTTTATTAGCAAAACATCGAGAACGATCTAATCCATTTTTGTTTTCTGTATAAACTTTCAAGTAAGCTAAAAAGAATCATTTTTATTATTTTATAGCGCGTTCTTTATGACGGTAATAAGTTATTACACATCATACAGAAAAACGAGCAATATGATTCATTAAAAGGGTAGGGTACTAGTAAGAATATTAATGATGAATTTAGTACTCCCAAGGCACGCTCTCGCCATTAGTGGAAGGTTACACCTGTTGGTTTTGTATTTTACCGTGCTGTCGTTTACTCTTGGTTTGGTTTATCTCACTATTTTCTTTTGCAGGTGTCCGAACAATACCCACACTTGATCTTCAACAATTTGGATTCCAGGATTGGAAAGCGAGTGGGTTTATATTTATATTTTTATTCAATTTGAAAATTATTTACCAATGCCAAATGCTTCAAATTCAAATGTTACGAATTTCAAAAGCAAAATGTTTCTTAGATTAATTAATAGGGTACCTTACGCATGTGGACTGTTCCGTGTTCCGCTTCAGAATTTCAGTTTTTCCCCGTTTATTCAGTGACATGGCCTCGTGAAAGCTCTATAGCAGGGTTTTGCGTTGGCGAAACCGAATTCTCATGAATTGCACAATTGCGTGCTAATTGTGGCTTATCCTCTATCCTTTGGTCTATTCGTGCAGTCATTTGCATAGTTCGTTTCAAAAACCTTGTTTCGTACATCTGAATGTCATATTTATCTGACTATCTGAAATTCTGATCACATCTTGAAAGTTATACTGAATAATACTGGATTTCTGTCAGGGGTCAGGACATGAGTCGTACGCTTGGGGTGCAAGGGGATACGTCAACGAGACGTGAACTATGCAAAATTGCAAGGGCCTCTGGAGATGGCCGTTCTTTCGTGTGTAACTTTACGCCCCATCTTATTTTATATCGAAATTTAGGTGACATCAACTCTGAAGCACTTGTTCCCTGTTCCGAAGACTGATGCGAAGCGAGTGATGACCTTCTCAAACGAGGACGATTTCATCTCATTCAGACATCACACATTCAAGATAGGCGAGGGCGGAGCCATTGACCTAGAGGAGGTCGGGCCCAGATTTGAATTGCGACGTAAGTGGTTTTACTTTACATAATTTTGTTTGCTTCAAATTCTGATCTTGAGGTTTTCATTATAGCGTACTTGTAGTTGTCGATTGTACATCGTACTAAACGATCTAATCGAGTTTTACAACAGACGGTTTCGATGCAAGTAATTTTTTGTAAAATGAGTTGGGAAATTTGTTATCTGTTGGCGAAAATATGGTAGATTTATAGATTTATAGTAATGGTAGATTTATGTTTTATAGGCGTATTTTCTTATTTTACCTTCCAGCCCAGCGTACTCTATCAAAGTGTGCGCTTGGGTAAATTACTACGCTACTGTTTTATACCAACATGTTTTATAAATTGTATTTTCCGTACTTCAGCATACTGTATCAAACTGGGCACTCTGGAGAACATCAAGGCGGCCGATGATGAGTGGGTACTAAGGAATTATATGAACACGAGCCATAAGAAGCAGTGGTTGAGTAGCGGAAAGAAGCCGGACATGGAGGATGAGATTATATAGGTTTACATTATCTCTTTGTTTATTCTTTATCTTGAAGTTTTTCTGCATCTTGGTTTTTGTAAGTTTAAATTCACTTTATATTGATTCCATAAGTTGTTGGTTTGATTTGTCTTTACATTCTTCCCTGAGACATGTTTGAATGTAAAGAGCAAAATCAGCTTATACATTGCTGATTGCTTTGTTTAAAATTTAAGTTTAAAAGCGCGAACTGTTGTCATGTAGCTCTGGAACATTTTTCAAATTTGGTTTTTGGTTGGCGCAAGTTGAGATCTTACAAGGGAACAAACCATCAGGTAGGAAAATTTCCTGTAACAGAGTAATTCAGCATGAAATTCTCCACAAAATGCGGATGGTTGTGTCTCTAAACGCCACGGTCATACCTGATAGTTCCCTTGTAAGATCTCAACACCGTACCACTGTTTACAAGTTTACATTTGTTATTTTTCTTTGTTGATTTGTTACTTTGTTGTTATCTTGGTCTTTGAGTTGTTTGACTTTGTGAAACAAAAAAATTATATTTTCATTTTTATTAAATAACACTACAAGGCAAATGATATAGTGAAGATAGTTTTTTTTCTTCTTTGCACACGACACGCATTTCGGAACATTTTCAATAAGTGAAGATCTTTATTTATACCAGATTTAGGTTCTGTATCACAATTTTCATAGAGCCGTTGGAGGAGAGCATTTTCTGACGGGCAGATTCACATATATTGGTTCTTCATTGGGTTCCTCATTCTGAAAGTGGTAGAAAGTGTATGAGCGTTGACAATATGTCCGCACAAAAGCTTCGTCCGTCGTTTCTTACTTCAGTCTATTTATTAAGTAGAGTTGAACTATCAAAAGCGCCAAGGACTTTCCAGATGACACATTTAACACTAAATTTCAGAGATGCAACTACTATAATGCTACTTTCTGCCTTCATTCCCTCAGGGGAATCGCAATCGAGTGGTGAATATGGCATCAAAGGTACCTAAAGGGTAGCAGAATAGATAGCATAGAACCAGGGTAAGTGATAACCTTAGGGGAGGGTGGATCAGGGGCTTGTGGTAAACTGGCAACTTCATCCAAATCGTCCACAGGAACATCACGTTCGCGAAGTTCTTTATCTATACAGTACCTAAAAAATTAACAAGATAATGATAATTGCAGGTACTGTAGTTGCTAATATGCGCACAGGTTAAATGTGCGTGCAACGAATCTCGAAAATGGAGGTGTTTATGGTCGGCATTCGTCGTTTTTACTGCTTTTATTTTTTAAAGGGAAAGATAATTAGTCGACACAGGTCGCAACACTGAACGTCGTTTGGAGCAATTATCAAGTACATGATGGAACAATATAAAAGATCTCACCTGAACGTTTCATACTTCTGCCTGATTTGCTTGTTGTACTGGTGTTGTTCCAATGTGAGAATTCGTAAGAAATTCTCAAGCTCGGGAACTTCAAACGCATCCCACTGAAAATAGAAAGTACGCTAAAAAGTAGCTTGTGAAGTAGACGATGCTATACAAATTTGGTTTTAAACCGCCATTAGGTGCATGAGCCATGATGTCCACATGTTCACAGCGGCAACCAACACCAACACTGCACTATACCGGCCAACTATGCCGAGTAGAAAAGGCAAGGAAACTAACCAGAATATCTCCTGGATCGTTTTCTTGGAGCATAAATATATTGTCGGATGATGGTCCCCATCCGAGAGCCACCCGCAAAGGACACGCGTGATCACGGACCCGGGTTAGCTTCCCTAAATAATATGTTTCAAATGTTGGGCATTAAGGCCGCCCTTAGCCAATTTATTGTTTTGATTTGAGTGCAAATTAAAAATTGGGGTTGCGGTCGGGCGGGAATCGAACCCGCATCTTTGGTTGTCCGGGCCAATGCGTTAACCGATTACGCTACCGGCACCCACCACCAATATACATAGGATGTCAACTGTTGCACGCGAAATGGGATTCAAACACAAACGAGGCACACTGTATGACGCCGACTAACAAATGCGAAACTCAAATACCTAGGTGAACTAGACTAAATACAAACTCCAATCAAGTCGGAGAACAATAAAAAGCCCTACTTGTCGTCATGTCATCCGCAGTCACACACTCGTAGAGAGCATATTTGCGCGGGTTATCCGCAACACGGAACTTCCTCAACAGAGTGACGATCATCTGCCTGAGAAAAAAAGTGAAAAGTAAGACCGAATCACGAATGGCTGGGCTGGAGGAAGGCAGTAGTTAAAGCGAAATGCCAGCTCCTTTGGAAAATTTGCATATGATAAGCAAATCCTATGTATCCTATGCTAATTTTGCGCGATCGTCCACGGTTATCGCGCAAAATTAGCATAGGATACATAGGATTTGCTTATCATATGCAAATTTTCCAAAGGAGCTGGCATTTCGCTTTAAAGCGAAATACCGGCCGGTTTTTGAACATCGAGTGCACCAGCATTCTTATGCAGCTTATGCAAATGAACATAAATCAGAATAAAAAAACGAGGTAAATTCGAGTAAATTAGCATAAATACGCAAGAAGTCAGTTGTCCACGATGCGTTTCAATAACCGGCCGGTATTTCGCTTTAAAGCTGAATAGGAAGTTGTTCACGTTGGAGGGCTCCAGAACAATTAGGAATAAACATACATATTCATTCATGAAAAAAACGAAATAAGCAAAAAACAAACCTTGATGTCATCTGGCTATTGATATGCACAGTTCGCACCGTATGTCTTGGTAAGAAGAACGAGGTAATCGTTCGTATCGTAGACCGATTTGTATCACCACCTGAAGGTATAGTGATGATTGAAAGAAAACCATCTATATTTGCAAAGAAATCCTGAGAAAGCACATCAAACCCAGACACACATCTGCATAATACTATACATAGACCGAATAAAAATAGACAGATTAACAAAACGAATACAGCGTGAGACGGACCGAGTTTCTGAAAAAAAAACTTATAAAAAAAAGACACCGACCGGGATTAACAACATCATAAATAGTTGGTGGTTGCTCTCCGGACACAACATTGATTGGTCGTGTTAGATTCATATGGATGTGCACGTCGCCAGAAAACGTCTTTCCGTCTTCGTGCTAAAGGAAGACAGAATATAGATGCAGAGTACTAAATACGCACGTATATGTAAGGATTCGATCTACAAGAAATTAGCAAAACGCCAGTAGTTCGAAAAAAAGCCTACTATAGATTCCCATATAGTGCCGTTATTTTGAGAGCTTTGAAGCTGTCACTGTTGTGTATACACTCATGGATACTGCGTCTAGCAAGCGAATAGAGAGGTAATGTAGACTTTGTATAATAATCATACCAAACACATTGCATAAGTTAGGGGCCAGTCCAGTTTTGACTCCCTTAAATCGATCAGTAATAATAAACCGATTAGATCCACAATAAACATACCAGGGTGATGGTCAGCCCGTGAACTGACGCAGAATTGAACTCGTCTATCGCCTTGGCCAAATCATCGGGCAGGAGCTCTTCCTCCTCTACCTCTAACCTGTGATCGACATCCATATGTAGCTCACTGATACTCTTCAATGCTTCCACCTGAAAGAAACTAAAATAGCACACGTTAGCTCCGTTAGAATTGCAAATGGTATCATATTATGGTGTGACATTTGAGAGAATTGCATATTATCCGCATGTCCTATGTATCCTTGTATCCTATGCAAATTTGGTGCCCGTCCGGCAAGCTTCCAGCACACAATTTACATAGGATGTGAGTGTCTACGCAAATTTCCGAAAGTAGGTACAATACTGCTTTAATAATACACACTGTTCGAGAGAACGCGCCATCGCTCACCAAAATGTGTAAACCGGAATTAAAGTGGGTGTCTGGTGTATAATGAATCTTTCCAGTATATTATGATTAGAGTTCATTCTTTCAGACTTTCAGTCACAAAGATACGATTCAGGCAATCACCAGGACTGGTACGGTCCATTATCAAACCACAAGCCATGCGAGTGTACAAACAACAACTAACCGGTGGCATCTCTTCTATATTCATCGTCAGAGGCACTTCCTTGAGCGTTGCAGCACTCTTAACTGGTGACTGATTTGGTGAGAAAAGTCCCTTCGGTATCGTGCCCAAAGTTCCATCCTGGACCGCATCATGGTAGTCGCTGCTATCCTGTTAAGGCAAAAATAAATAATGATACAGATGATCACAAGCTCCGTGTTCCGTTTACTACTACGTGTGTCATAAGTCTCAGGGTTATAACTAGGTTCTTACCAAGTAAAACGTACAGACAGCGGGTCAAGGTAATTATGAGTCTTCTAGTGTATAATTTTCAACTGTATACAACCTTGCGAATAAAACTCCGACTGACGACCGTCATGTATTCAACATACTGTGAAACATTAGAAAAGTTTGAAAGTCACTCACAGATGAACTGCTACTTGATGGACAAGTAAGCGTGACTAAAACTCGACATTTGTCATGGCACGTATAGTTACATCCTGAAAATGAAAGTTATCATGTTATGCAAGAAGCAGCCCGACTAAAGTTGGTACATACTTCGCAAAGTAAAATCCACAAACCACGCCGCACCATCAAACCTCAATCTCAATACACCCAAAATTCACTAGCTCTAGCTATACCTCTACACAAAAAGAAAGACTAGAACTGCTTTCAGTAAACTTTAAACAGAAGGCCACAATTACCGTTAAAGCAAAATAGCGGTCGGTTTTTGAAACGCATAGTCGACAAATGAATACAGTATTTATGATAATTCACTAGAATTTAGCTCGATTTTTTTTATTCTAATTTATGTTCATTTGCATAAGCTGCTGCTGCATAAGAATGCTGGTGTACTCCATGTGTTTCGAAACCCGGCCGGTATTTCGCTTTAACAGACACGTCAGAATGTTAAACTCTGGAAAGGCACAGAAACAAATCACACGCTAAACATCTAGCTCAGCAATTAGTAATTACTCACCAGTACATCGCACAGCTTGTCGAACAGATCCAAAAAGAATAAAATCTCCGCACTTATCGCACCACGTTGGTTGCAGAACACCGAGAGAACTGAACACGGAAAAATTTTCAACAAAACAACCCCTTTACATTCACGCTTAACATTTTTCATCCTCAATAACAAATTTTTATCATCAATAATCTACAAGTTACAATTTAAACACACGCACACTGTCTAAATAAATTTACCTTGATTCATAATTCATACTTTTTACTTGTATACACACTGTCCACGTTATGCTTTTTAGAGTACATGCTGGTATTCTAACCCTAATCTACCTACCTACAGTATCCTACCTCAAATCATATGAAATCCGTATTCGTATATACAAATTTTCAGAAATATAAAAACAAAATCGTACACAAAACGATGAGACTCCGATGCCGTTGGTGATCCTATCGTTAATAAATCCTTTAGTGGTCCGAAATGTTGTTTATGAATAGTGTCCGTTGCTGTTTCATAATTCATATTCATCCAGCCCAGATCAAGAGTCTGAAAATGGAACTCATGGAGTGAAACCAATTTCTAGATAAGTAGAAGAACGAGGAAACCGCCGACAAGAAACGAACAAACATGTTCGCATCGCAGTAACCACTTAACCACTCAGTAACCACTTAGCTTGCAAGATGGTCTGGTGATAACATTACCATTACGCTATTTGGGGTGGATCTACTATCTAACCGTGTGATAGATACTGATTTATATTCAAAGCAAAGATGACCTACCACATCACATTATCACAACACAATAAAGAAGCAAAGACCAAAAGAGTTTTCATTCAGCGCCTACATCGCAGCTCGCAGCCAAAGCGGCCCACTACCCACTACTGTCTCGTTAAGTTCAACTCAAACTCTCACCGGATATGAACTGTCCGTTGGGCATTCCTCCAACAAAATTGAGTCAAATTTGAATATCTCATTATCGGGAGTACCCAACAACGAGTTATAGCCATCGCTCATCGTGGTTGATGGTTCGCAAGATGGCTGAAAGTATTAGTGATTAAGAAAAACTCGACACGGACACGGTCTGACAGTCTGACACGTAAACGCCGACAGTGTGAGTGTAATGACAACCGACAACGAAAACACACTAACTTTCTATGAAACTTCTGAATGACTGCACAAACACCAAGTAAAGAATTACAGAACTAATAGTTCAAGTTCAATTGCGCATAGATATAAGAGATATATTTCATCTCCTGTCACTTTTAAGCACACACAGGACAACACATGATGCCAAACACCAAAAACCAAAAACAAAGAACGTTAGCTAGTCTCACCTTATGTGGCACTGATGTCGACGCAGACGTCCCCGGATACTGTGTGGTCTGTTGATGATGTGGAACACCCAACTGCGATAACCACTCCGAAATGCCCACCAGTTGGGAGAGTTTATTGCGGATGCCGGACAGCCAGCTGAAAGCATTCAATAATCAATAGACGCTATTCTCGAAAACTTAAAGCGGTATTGCCCGTGGTTTTTGAGTGAAGCTAGACTTCACAATTCCATTCCCATGTATATATATTACATGCATGTGCTCGTCGCTCCCGGAAACCCACCGATTACACATAATCCAGGTGAATGCGGCTGTGCAGCATACATTTCACAAACCACGTGCAATACAGCTTTTAATAAATATAGTTCGGCTTGAATCACGAAAAATAAAAAGGGTCAGAAAATGACAGAATGAGAGAAAAAGGGTGCTCGCGTGTTCGTACGCGACGTGCTATCTTTATAAATTAAAAGAAAAAGTTATCAATGTGGTTCATTCAAGCGAAATGCAAAGGATGCACAAACACAAAAACACTCATCGATAATTCAATTACTAGCTCGAGGGGTACAACAGGATAGTGCGTGAAAACACGCACGAGCCATCTCAGGATTGGTTTTGACCACCTCCGAAAGCAATTCGAAATTAATATATTTGGGCGAAACATGGTGTTTTATTAAAACGATCTATCTAAGCTAACGAAACTAACTAAGCTAACAAAACCACCTCCATTCATTTTACGCACGGAATTTATATCTAGCGGTAAAATCGGCAAAAGCAATCATGTAACAAAGTGAGAGGAACGTACTACGTACTAAATTACAATATAAATCCGGTAAGGGGACACTATCAATAAATTACAATATAAATACGGTACGGGTACGGGGATACTATCAATACATTTGCAGAAGAACACTTATGATGAACACTGTAAAACACGAATGCGCTACTTTTAACCTTGAGCTCTTATTATATCAATATCCATAAGTTATACGATACGATGCGCGGTTATTATCTCAAGAATTCAAGATCCATAATATATAAGAAAGATACGATCCCTTTTGAGAGACAGAGCGGGGAGCTAAACTAGGCAACATTCTCCCAAAGATACGATATAATCGATAGAACGGAACTCGGTCGAGAAAATGAAAATTTCTATTCCTATTCCTTCAATAGCTCCTGGTATGAGAGGAATTGGAATGGAAAATGTGAAAAACGGTAAACGATTAGAGAGAGGGACGACAGAGAGAACTGAGAGATAATACATATGTACATGTAGAGACCAGAGACGAGGTATACCAAGAAATGTTATAAATGACCTGGGAACCTGGGAAGCTAGAGAGAGAGAAACAGAGAGACCTAAGATAAGTAAAATAGGTAAGATTTAGATTTGAGAGAGAGAGAGAGTAAGAGAAAACTAATAGCTAATAAACGTCTGAATGAATGCTCGTCCATCTGACCAATAATAAGAGAGTCATCAACCAACGGGATCGGATAGCCCAACCCAACGAAGGAAGATTGAACGCTCCAAAAATAACGTTTGGTTGGACATGTTATATGTATGTTAAGTGTTTTCCACATGTCTATAATTTTCCACTGTAACACACAGTTATGCAAAATATAGAATTACACTATAATAAAAATGATTATCACTGTAAAAATCTACCAAAGCAAAACTATTAAAACTAGTGTAGTGAAATAAAGAACTCAGGCTCGAGACAAGGCAGTTTTGAGCCGATGGGCATACAAAGAACTAAGACCGGGAACAGGAACAGCTGTGTGTTGGGGTGACAAACCCAAACCCCAATAGAGAGAGAGAGAGAGAAACAGACAGAGAGAGAGATAAATGAAATAGACTAAACGCAATTGGCATTTGGCAGTTAGATAGCATATGAACACACAGACGGCACTGTGTAGGCAAAACATTGCACATCCCATTTCTTCAACGGCAAAATAAGCGATTGAAGGAAAACATGTGCTCCGTAGCTACATCAATATCGTATCGAGCAAACACTGGACAATTAATTATGAGCACAAGAAAATCCGTTGATCGGTTATATAAGGAAAAAGATGAATAGGAACAATCATTAATCTCAAACAGCAAGACATAAAAGTGTAAACTGAAACATAATGGAAATATGCTTCTTTTTGGATGAGGGAATATGAAAAAAAAATTACCCAATCGATTACGTCAAACGCGAAAACAAAAGCATCTGCATCGGCATGAGCTATGAAAAACATAATAATAAATATAATCGATCAAATAAGCCAGCAAGTAAAAATTGTGTTCACACAAACTGAAACGCACGTGAAGTAGTGCAGGAATAAATTATTAAACGGTAGGTAAAACAAAAAAGGGTTATAACCATAAGGGTCTATTGGTCGTTATAAATATTTTTTATCAAAAATATTTATATAGAAAAAAAGCCCACCTCGTATCTCGTTGCACCGAATCCGTATGTACTGAACTATGTACATTTGTACCTAGTGTAATTCCAGATGAGGCAGGGTCCCAGGAACATTCTGCTGAAAAACGAGACGTCAACAAGAGTGAATACCCTTTATACGATTTATACCCTTTATACGATATGCTTAGAAGTTGCCCACCCGAAGACACTAACGAACCTAACCCATTAACTTATACTATAGTTAGTCATGACCCGTTTACTCCGTAAGTCTCTGCTTTTGATTGAATCATAGAATGCGCAGGAAAACGCGATATAAACAATTTCTCGAATTCATATAATTTTACTCAAAACTATAGTAAACCCCAACCTTGTTGCGATATCGCTCTTCGCATCACTAATAATCGGAATGTTCGCCCGTTCTGCAGCTGAGTAACAGTTGGAAGTGTCTCCCCTGAAACAATTTATAAATGATACAAGAAAAAATAGGATGTGCACAAATCAGATAAAGAATAGGTTGCCTTGTCTTGCCTGTGAACTGAAAATGCAAAACAATAACAAACACGGCTAAAATAAGCAACTCTTTCCACGGGAAAGATTATACACATTAAGCGTGTCAATTTTTTTCATTTGAACGCGAGAAAGACTTCAAAAAAAAAAGACGGGAAAGCATAAAAAGATCGATGTATGCGGCAGACCACATCCAGTGCAAATGTTTGAACACACGTGCACACACTTTGTCGCACTTTCTGTTTTCTCCTCCCACTAAGTCTCCGATTACAAAAGAACGGTAAATGTCAATTGCTTTCTTTAATCTAGAAGACTGTACCCTCTTCTATTTCTCTCTCTCTCTCTCTTTCTGAAGAAGGCGCAAAAAAAACATTACATAGTATAGTGTAGCATTATTAATTATTATTTACAAAAAAATAGAACGTGTGAATAATCTAGACAAGCTGTAAGATGGTACAAGAGGAGTGCTAAAAAAATAGCACACAAAATCAGGGGCTGTTTTTCAAAGAAAGGCAGTCCGCGAGCAAAATATTTGTTTAAACAATTGTTGACGGGCAAACTGACTAGTATGGGAAAACTGGTAGAGAGGCCGCACGCGTATGTTTGCGGCCGGGGGAATTGAGGGCATAAGGAGGGAGAGGGACACTCCGATGCCATAAATGGTCAGAGGAGTGGTGACAGGGAGGGAGAGGGAGATGGAGATAGATGGGAGGTCGATAGAGAGGGGAAAGGAGAGAGAGATAGGCTGCCAGGATTATAGTATGGTAACATGGTATAAGAGCCAGATAGGGACCTCGGGAACGCCTCGAGTTCTTGTCCTATCCTTGAGAAGTTGTGCTAGAAAGGTCACGGACGATAAAAAAACGAGTCTGCACAAAAGGTTGCCCACGAAGCCAGACTCATGTGTGACTCAGGTTGAATTACATTGTAAAAAGTAGTATCTAAGTATCTTCCAATCAATATAATGGGTAGAGTGTTTGTTGTAAAATGATGCGGCAAACAAGGCGCCGTTCGTAAGACAGCCAACATTTAAAAACATAAAATTTGGCCGATATTGTAGACATTTTCCAAAATGCAGAAGGAACAATTGACAAAACTGACCTTGAAGAATTGACACCCATCGGCCGACATCCTCCTTAATTGGCTTCCTTTGGCGGAATCCGGAGAGAGCCTAATGAGCTTTAGGCGGTTCCTTCGCGTTCGTCAACATCAAACCCAAGATTGTGTGAGTGATTCTGAAAGCAGAATAAGCGTGACAACGTCATACCTTACACTAATAGAGCAATATTCCCTCACTGGAAGATATGATTATAAAATAAGCAAAAAAAAATCGGGAAATTAAAGTGAATAGAACGAAAATAATTACAACTAAGGGCGCGTTCGGGATTGCGAAAAGAAAGAAAAGAAATCAAAAAAGTAGTTCGGGATGGCCGGTCGGAAATGTAAATCTTTTCCACAGTACACATAGCCCGTGAGCATAGAGGCATTCAAATTGTCTCCAAATAGTTCTGCATATCTAAATATAAGTGGTTTCTGTGCCCACGGGCTATATGTACTGTGGAAAAGATTTATATTTCCGACCGACCATCCCGAACTACTTTTTTGATTTCTTTTCTTTCTTTTCGCAATCCCGAACGCGCCCTAATCAAAAAGTGAAGCAGACACCACCCTTCTTTCCGAAGCGCTAAAATGCGCTAGAAGTACTGTATACCAAAACGAAATAGCGTGTATTTTATGGATATCGGGAGAGAAGACAGACGAAAAACTTATTGATTGTTTTGGTAAGATTGGCTATGTCAACATGAAAGTGATCGTATAGGTATATTTTGGTTGTCAGTTTGTTATTTATTTATTATTTGTCAAATAACACAGGGTGTGCATCACAATGACCCCACGCCCTTAGGGCGCGTTCGGGATTGCGAAAAGAATGAAAAGAAATCAAAAAAGTAGTTCGGGATGGCCGGTCGGAAATGTAAATCTTTTCCACAGTACACATAGCCCGTGGGCATAGAGGCATTCAAATTGTCTCCAAATAGTTCTGCATATCTAAATACCAGCCGTTCGAAGAGCCCTACGGGCTCTTCTCCGACTGAAGGAATCGGCCTTCGGCCGATTGTTACCCTATTTAAAAAAAGGAATTTCTTCAAACGTAAAAAATATGTTCATTTACGTTTACGTGGAAACGTATAATATGGTTCTGGACTTCATGCAAATTTGCAAATTTTCTATTGCAATAGCTCTTCTATCTCCTATAAGATCCTCCTCCCATAAGCTAGCATAGCTCAATAGGTAGAGCGTTGGACTGTGAATCGAGAGATTGTGGGTTCGAATCCCACCCGAGGCAAAGATTTTGTATGCTCTTTCGATCGAAGAATTTTCTTTATGAAGGGATTTCGTTGTGCACATAAAAACAAACCCGTGACAAACTCTTCTCCTTTATATATCTAAATATAAGTGGTTTCTGTGCCCACGGGCTATATGTACTGTGGAAAAGATTTATATTTCCGACCGACCATCCCGAACTACTTTTTTGATTTCTTTTCTTTCTTTTCGCAATCCCGAACGCGCCCTAATCAAAAAGTGAAGCAGACACCACCCTTCTTTCCGAAGCGCTAAAATGCGCTAGAAGTACTGTATACCAAAACGAAATAGCGTGTATTTTATGGATATCGGGAGAGAAGACAGACGAAAAACTTATTGATTGTTTTGGTAAGATTGGCTATGTCAACATGAAAGTGATCGTATAGGTATATTTTGGTTGTCAGTTTGTTATTTATTTATTATTTGTCAAATAACACAGGGTGTGCATCACAATGAAACGACGAAAAGAAATTTGTATATAACTCGTCGTGTTGTCGTTGATTAGCAAACAGGTGATTTGATAATAAAACAATGGAAAGCAAGCGTAATGTATAGGTAATGGTGTCAGGAATTTCAAGTTTTGCAAATATTTGCCGCGATCGTATGATATGTGGGCGATATTGTATTGTTACCTCAAAAAATGGGCCACGAGATAAGAACAAAAATAAAGAACGTAAAAAAAGTACAAAAGGATAAATTGTCAAATCGAATCTCACTCTAACATTGTGTTGTTAGATAGAGGATGAGTTCACACACATAAACATTCCCGACAGAAGAAGCTTAAAGCGAAATACCGGCCGGTTTTTGAAACGCATTGCGTACACCTGCTTTCTTATGCAGCTTGTGCAAATGAGTTAAAATTAGAATAAAAACGAGACCCCAATTAGAACCCCCCTTCGCATAACTGCATAGGAATGCAAGTGCTTGAGATGCGTTTCAAAAACCGGCCCGTATTTCGCTTTAAACATTTCAAGCCAAAGAGCTTATTTGTGATTGAACAGATACGAGAAAAAAACAAATATTCTTCTCAACTTGATGTATGTATTTACCGAGTCTGGAGGGGAAACGTTAAAGCGAAATGCTAGCCTCTTTGGAAAATTTGCATATGATAAGCAAATCCTATGTATCCTATGCTAATTTTGTACGATTGCCGTGGACGATCGTACGCAATTAGCATAGGATACATAGGATTTGCTTATCATATGCAAATTTTCCAAAGGGGCTAGCATTTCGCTTTAAAATTTTAATTTCTGATGACACAGGCACTCGGAAAAGAAGATAAATGCGTACGTTATCAGTCTGATTAGACAATTTTCCTCGCGGGAACCCATGAAAAGCCTCACTGACTCATAACATTACGTCGCATTTTATGGAAATTGATTCGACAAATACAAGAAATTCAAAGACTTTATTCATTTTCGCATCGTCTTCTCCTTCTTGTTGTTGTCTTCAGTAATGTAATTTTCTCTTCTTTTGACGTAATCCAACTTTAGTGTAGAGAAAAATGTAAACAAAATGTTGACTCTTTGCCTCAATTTGATTTTAGGCTATCAGTTGGAGTATGCATTGAGTAGTTCTGAAATTAATAATTGCCTACGCAACAAACCACCAGTTTCTAGTACTTTCCAAAAACATACTAATAAAAAAAAACAGATTTGCTACCACTCGTTGCTACCAATGCGTGACGTACGGCATACCATTGCTACCAATGCGTTGCATAGAAAAAATCTTCAGTGTTGTGTTTATTTTACAGTTTTTGGGCATAATATCACAAAATAAATTTTAGATGACAAGCAAAAATGACCAGTGAAGTAACTAGACCCGACCATCTACGGTATTGCACGTTGTGCAGTCGACCTGCTAAATATTCATACTTTGTCGTTCAACAAACTATCTGGCACACAGAATGTTTCAAGTATGACTTTTATGTGTATTTGCATGTGTTTGATCGTTTTTAGATACGAAGAAAATGTATTACGGTTGGAAAATAAAAATGACGTTAGATAGAGAAAACCACAACCACTGTCAAGACTTGCGTAACCAGAAAGCTCCAAACAAGAGCCCCTACCGAAATAACCTTTTAGTTTTTGTGGACACATCATTATCCGAGATTCTCTGAGAAGTAAACTTTTAAGTTAGAATAAACCACTATCAAATGTTCCACTCGTGTTCTCCTTCAGACTAGACAATACAGGGATTTTTTAGATGCGCGCAGTGCTTTTGCGATCTAGCCAATGAGACGCACTATCATGTCGACGGGAGAAACTATTGCGCACACGATTTTCTCGTTAACTTTGCTCCATACTGTCACAAGTGTGGTAAGTGAATCTATGTTGGGGGGGGGGGGCGGGGAATAGGTGAATCTCCCTGCTCGTATTTCCCCAGGGCCAGGGAGTTCAATTGCCTCGTATTAATAAGGAGAAGCAGTATATCTTGCCCAGTGAAAACAACAGGGAAAACAAGTTTTTGCGTGTTTGTTTGTTTGTTTGTTTGTTTGCCTCAACGTTACGCACGCGGAGCACGAAGTACAGAACATGTCCGCTTCAAAGAAAAGAGATCCGTTTTAGAAGAAATCGTCGATATTGGAGTAGTGGTGCGCGCAGCCACCGGCACTTATCACAAAAAGTGTTTCATTTGTGACGACTGCGGAGACAGCCTACATGATGAGTCCTACATCGTCGAAGGGAGGTAGTTCTTATAAAGTATTAAACATATTTATGAGTACTTGAATAGTATTAAATGTACCCATCAATATGAAGAATTGCTAATAGTTCCCCATTTTTCAACAGTCAGACATTTTTCTCCCAATTTTTTTCCTTCCAGACTTTTGTGCCTCGAATGCCGTTCAAAAATTCCATCTATCCCACAATATCGCTGCAAGAAGTGTAAGTCTTAGGTCTGACGTCAACCTCAAAGTTGGGCAATTAAACCGGCCTCGCACTGAAGGACATCATATACATTTTTCTGCGCGGCAAGTGCGAAACAAGTTTTATAACTTATAAGATCCAATGGTTCCTGCATCCGAGCTTAGACAGTTTTAAAATTTCTTTTAAACTCTAGGTGGAGGTGTTATCGATTCTTCTGAATTGCTGCGATACCATAACGACTTCTATCATGGCTATCACTTTGACTGCTCCAAGTGTGGGTAGGGCCTTTTAATCTTTTTTTATTTTAAAAATTTGTTTTACGCTTCAAGACCGCGCACCTTTGTACCAGGGAGTTCAAATTCAAAGTTTTTGCTTATGATATGTTCCGCAGAGGTCCTGAGAACAGGCTACGAGTTCCAGATGACAAATTGCTCGACGTCTTCGGGCTAGGAATTCCATATCTAACTCTGTATCGTTCGCGTACCTACACTTCCTAGTTGTGGAATAGTACACGCTGCGCCAAAATTTATTATTCACCGAAGCGAGGAATATGGGACTCAGAGTATAATTTTGTGCGTCAGTAATTATAAGGTAGTTGTAAATGCAGAGGGCAATTACCAATGTGTTAAATAAGCAGCAAAACTAATTATGTTACAGTACGACCCTTACAAGTTCCGCCCGGCTCCTCAAAGGCGATCTGCTATGTCTAAGATGTTATGATGCCCAATGTGAGGTTTGCGCTGGATGCCATCACGTAATTGACCCGCAAGAAGAACGTTCGAGGATAGCGATGGGCAAACATTATCATGAAGGGGTTTGTCTTTGATTTTCATTTCAAAGTAATTTCTTATATCTTATATTTTCAAAATCAAGTGTTAGAGGAAGCTCAGAGCCTTGATTCAGTATGCTCACTCAGTCTCCGAGACATGATTCACTAAACGGTAGCTTCATTCAGTTTGCTGATTGGAATTGGTCAGGTCCTAGGCAAAATGATTAGTAGTTCCAAGGATGCCCCATACCTAAATTATCAGATTTCCCTTGGGCCTGCGATAAGCTCCATATTAATATAAATAAATTAATTATTCCAGCATTTCCGCTGTTATCACTGCGAGAAATCACTCGACGGCGACGCTTTCATGGAGAGATATGGCAATCCATATTGCTTTGATGATTATGTGAAGGTGATGATTTTTTTTTATTTTTCTGTCATAAATCCTTGTTGCGGCTGCCACAGTGCCACACAGTCTCAGAACCTTATGGAAATGAACCACTACCTCAGATAGCATTTCCTAAAGCATGCTACCTCGTTGTGTCATGAGTCAGTTTTTCACTACACTCAGAGGTAGACTTCGCAGTTCAGTCGTATGATTCATCTTCGAAAACCAAAAGAGCTGTGTTTTATACGAGGGACATATACTGAGTTGAACTTCTAATTTTTAGGGGTCCAAAGTTCCAAAGTCCAAAGTCTAACCTTCCTCTTTTCCAGCTATTCATCCCGGCCTGTTTTGGTTGCCAACAACCGCTTCTCAACATCCATACCAACGTCACATTAGATTCGTGGACAATCGACGGAAAGGAACTTTGCCTGGAATGCTATCGGTGTCGCATGTGCATGAGGAAGATTGACCCTCACAAGTAGGAATTTTGCTTTGTGCCCCACAAAATTGGTGTTCGCCAGTCGAGGCTCAAGGACTGCGGCGGGTGCGCGAATGGTGTGCAATTCGACGAAACTACGTCATGTTTTCTCCGCGCACCCTTTTTCTGTTATCAGCGTGTTTCCGCATCTCAGTGCCCAATAATGTATTTTATTCGATATTGGAGATGCAGTTTGAATTTATTTGACAATTGGGCTAAATCTGCCACTAATAACTAAATCTCAAAAAATAAATTTAGAAAACGCGTGGTTCGCGAGGACAGTCTTCCCGTATGCACCAAGTGTTCGGAAGAGAAGAATTTCCTGAAAGCTTGGAAGGAAAGGAAGAAGCACTACGGGAAAATACCCATGCAAGAACACTATCTCTACAAATAAACAATAATTACCATAAATAATTATCATAATTTTTGAATACTCAACGAGGAAATCTTTCGAGATCCCCCCCCCCTACATCACCGTAGTTGTTCGACCAAACACCACTAGGGAAAGTTGGACTCTAAATGTGTAATCACTTATTTGAATGACGTCTATATTCAAATTTGAATACTGGAAATTTGGCGACACAAATTGTACTTGTACGGCACGTGAAACGTATACTGTGCAACTGCATCGCCTTGTATTATATGCTAATTATTCAAACCTGTGCCGGGAATGCGCGGAAGAGCAAAATTTACATATACAGAATACATGGAAGTTATCCCGAGAACCATGTGTCGTTAACCTTCCATTAATTTAGCACTGTTCAAAAGCCAAACATCAACCTGCAATAACAAAACTATAAGTTTTATTACTCTTCCGTAAATTACTATTAGTCATACCAAAAAAAGAGAACAGTGACGAAAAGATAAAAGGTGAGAGACGTAGAGATAGAGCATAGTGATTATGCTCCATTTTTCCTGTCAATAGGCTTCCCCACCACGAAAATCGGCTTTTTTTCGTTTCCTGTTGCACAGTGAGAATTTATAATTTTATGACTCCATTTGTGTATTAGCCCCCACCCCGTTATATCATAGAACAGTTTTTCCACGAGAAAACTGTGTTGCAACACAATACTTCTCTATTCAGTAGCAAAACCTTTACAAATACGTCGGTTAACCAAATATACGATACATTGTGATCTTAGAGTTCGGTGTAGTTTTCCGAAAACTTTTTGATCTTAATTTCTGTCTTTCTTATCGTTTTTTATTTATTTGTGCTTTCTTTCCTTCTATAAATATTTATTGTGATAACATTTGTATTGCAGCGGTCCTATATATGCATACGGCTCCAGTGAGATGCATATGTTTGTTTCTTTAGAATAAGTGAGTACTGTAATAATGGCCCACAACTCGATGGGACCTTTAGATTTCAGCATTACCTTGGTCCCTGGAACATTTTAATATTTCGTACCGATACCGAAAACATGTTTCACAATTTTTAGACGATCAGACACTAATAGTTTCTACAAACAAACATAGTTACAAGGCAAATTTTGGGACTTCAAAATGTTCAGATTTTAGTTAAACCTTCACATGGGATATTTGCCTGCTGTTTGTGCGTTGCGCTGCGACACAACCACATAATTTCACTATTTACAAACTGTTCTATAGACCTTACCTATTTTATCTAGGACCAATATTTACAACGTGTAGATTCCTCGATGTACAGTATGACATCTCTAAATTCTACTAACGATCTTTTCCAACGCGCATAACCCGAGTTCGAATCTGGAACGGAGATATTTGAAGCTGCTAGAGAACCAGCATAGTTCCTACTGGTATATACTATATACTATCGGTATACTTACCATACCAAATCAGCAGATGATGAGTATTTGTGTAATGTACGTCCACATAGTAACTGCTTATGTGGTTACTGTTATCCCAGCTTATACGTTATAAGCGTAGTTGGTACACATGAAAAGCTTACTATTAGGTAAAGATCAACTTTACCCAAGCTTTACCTCCAGTTTCTACTACTTTTTTTGCACCAAAAAATCATGTCTATTGAGTACGCTAATTGTGAGTGCATTGTTGGGTTGTAGAGCGTTTTCATTTCGTAAAGATCAGGGGGTTCGGCCATAAATTACACCGCGGTGTAAAAGAGAAAAGAAAGGAATACCATTGGGAATCTCCTGTAGCAAAGGCAACAACAATCGCATTATCATAATTCATTTTCTTTATTTATTAACATTTAACATGTATATTGTTCAGCCTCTGTATGATGGATTCTATGACCTACAGAATTTGAACAACGGAATTGAAGGATGCATTTTATTTCTTGTAAATCTTTAAACGTAATATACTACTGAGTTCCAGCTAATCGGTATCGTTATCATATTCATATGCTTTAATACCAGAGTAATTCGAAAATATTTAATTGTAATGTGGTTTTCAAGTTTGTCAAAAATCGTGAGTTTTTTTGTGAAGTCTACCATGTTTTGGAAGTACTAAACGTGAATATTTGATATGAAAATTTATAAAATATTCTCTTCGAGCTCCAAAGTAGAGAACTTTACTAGACATACGTGGAAACCAGCATAGGCTTCATAATTTTATTAAAAAAATCCCAGCCTACATCTTTACACGTCGTGTATTGACCTCCAGGTATATATATTCATAATCTAGACGTCACAGTGTGTGTATTCTGAGGAGAATCCTATATGTAGAACATAGCTGGGGTATTATTCAAACTCATTTTTCAAAGAACTCTAAGACTCTCCTAGGCGTTCAATTTACGCTCCGATATGGCTCTGATGTACTTTCTTTCTAAAAGTATTTCTCTGCTCATGAACTCCTTTCTTTCTTTTTCAAAATGATCTTTATAGGAGCTGACCACGCTATAGGTGACCAGACCACTGCCCCAACTTTAATCGATCATAAAAAAGGAACTTTTAAACTTTTAAAAAAGGTTGCACATTAAAAAAACCATACAGTTAGAATATTGACCCACGCGGTCAATCTCGTTTAAATGAACAATTGTGCAAATATACGCCATTTTCTCCCACATAGGAAATTCATGAAATCGTTCAATTTTTGTCCCAATTTCCTCTGTAACCGACCCGCGCAACTCTAACATTACAGAAGAAAGTTTGCTAAACAAATAAGGGGTTTTGTTTGCGCTTCGATCGTATGACCCCGAACTTTTTATTGAAAATTGTGAGATTTTAGTTAAAGAGGTGCTGGTGAACTTAGGTGCACGAATTGGGTGTTTATAGTTAGTAGATCAGCAAATGGGTACGGTAGGTTTGATGTGAAATAACGAGCCAAGAATACTGTATGACAGGGGTTATCACCTTATCACCAACTATGGTAGACCAGCTACTGGCTGCACCTCCAAAATTCGACTCATTCAAGGGCGCGAACTAAACGATCAAGCCGTACAGATATATCCACCTTTGCCGTATTATCACACTCCTATCTCGCCATTTACTGAAAACGAAATACCGCCAGGTTTTTAAAACTCAATGCGGATAACTGAATTTTCAGGCATTTATGCTAATTTGCTCGAATTTAGCTCGATTTTTGATTCTAATTTATGTTCATTTGCATAAGCTGCATAAGAATACTACACGATGCGTTTCAAAAACGGCCGGTATTTCGCTACAAAAAACTCTGGCGACGTCAACCTAAGCGTCCTAGCTCTAACTATATAAACGCAGTTACGAATTTCGTAAGTACGCGTTCACTCCTAAGCTCAAACCCCATATACGTTTATTGGTATATTCGTTTTTGAACTTTACAACTTGTCTACTTTCCCTTCAAAACCTTTTCTCTACATGCTGCCAACCTTCTCATAAAAGGCGTGGCTTCTAAATTTTGTATGTTCGATTTTTGAACGTAGACCATATGTGTCCGTATGTGTATGCAAATATGATCAGACACAAAGTTCCCAATTTTCTACAATACCACGTTGTGCTCGGTGCTCTCCGTGTGCTACTCTTGTGCAAACTTTGACCTGGGTCCTAACTTTGACCTCTAACTGGGTCCTGACGCTGACCTATATACTAATTTGACCTAATTTTCAATTTCATAACTGCCATTCATCAGAACACCACACAATAATTGGTAAGTCTGCAACGCTAAGATTTTATGATGTGCGACGAAGAAGAAGTGGGTTCACTTTGTTTATGATCGGCATCAAAGCAAATGATTTTCGCAGCTTCACAAGCCATCGCCAGGCTTTCGCCGCGCGACACTATCATACCGCGAGCTCGCCGCGCAACACCCAAAGTTGCTGCTCCATCAGTATAGCAAATTTACTGACGCACAGAAGTTGGAGCTAAACAAGTTGGAGCAGGCGTTGTCAGCAAGCAAAAGTGGCATCATGAACACATATATGTTCAATGCTGCAACATACTGTTTTTTTGTTTTGTTTTCTTATATGTACTTGCTTAGTTAGGTATGCTATTTATTGTTAGCCTTGTAAGCAAACAAACGGAACCATATCCATATCACCAAAATATATTTCTACACTTTTGAGCTTTTCGTGTTTTCCCTAAAACGAAAACCACCCTGCATCTCTAGTATCTCTTTACTGTCTCTCTCAATCCTCCACTCTTCGTCTCTGGCGTCTCTTCACCTTTTCTCCCTCTAGTCATCTATAATCCCATACTTAATATTCCAATTCCGACACTTGTCTCGCATAGAACAATCGAAATTCAAATTCCGTTTTCGTGTTGTTTTTACAAAATCAATCGATCAGTACTACTCAAAATCAGGCCATTTTACGCAAAGGAATTAGCAGAGGAATTAACATACGTTATACCTGATTACAAATTTAGTTGTTTGCATAAAACATACGCTTGCAGCTGGAACATGGAATTGTTAAACGAATGAATACATGAAAGCCCCGTTTCTATCTAATATGACGCAATTTACCAAAGTGCCAAGAGTGCGGTTTCAAGCGATTTTGAGCTACCACATCCGAAAGTCCGCTTTTAAAGAAAAATAACGGCCGGTTTTTGAACGCATCGTGAACAACTGAAACCTTATGCTAATTTGCTCGAATTTAGGTAGATTTTTTATTCTAATTTGTAGTCATTTGCATACGCTGCATAAGAATGCTGGTCTATTCGATGTGTTTCAAAAACCGGCCGGTATTTCGCTTTAATACGAAACTTTAATCAGCAAAACCCCTATGTTTCTGACTTTCCGGTAGTGAAAACCACGTGTCGACTTATCATAGTACATATAACATCGATATGTCTGGACTATCGCGGACCTATCGCCGTGCCACTCCTGTTTGTGCTTTACGCTCATATATATTAACGTGAAAAGTAAATGTGTCGATACATTCTTGATTCTTACCATTTTAATTAACAACTATCCATCTAATGGTTAATGTAATTAGAATAATCTTCCGGGTGAGGTGCGTTTTGGGTTCTTGGAGGTTTGCTGCTATTCCCACTAAAGATTCCCAGCAATTCCCAGCTGTTTTTCTTGTGTTTATCTACCACATATTCCCAACATCAACATCATCAATTTTATGCGTTTTATATCGGAATTTCTATTCAGTGAACAAACAATATTCCAATACTTCATTGGATTCTAGTCAATGACATGCAGTGAATAAGCCAATAATTTTTTGTTAACTTCTAGAGTTTTCTGCACATTTATTATCCAATTCAATCATATCCCTGGTACACGATTAAAGGGATCGGTTCACCTTAAAATGTGTCTGTTTTTTTTTTGTTTCTTTATTTTCTATAAGGGATAATAAAAATTTGGAATATAAAAAGTAGTGTTCAATTTCAATATTCACGAAGATACTGGGTGATAAAGTGGTGGATTGATATTCATGTACCTGGATACGGAGATACACAGCCAGCAATGGTTGTCAAGTAATAATAATAATTTAAAAAAAGTGCGGTAACGCAAACGAACTCGGTGACGCTGAGTTGAGCCCGAGCCAGAGATCGGTCCAAAATGCAAAAAGGGCAATTGTCCTGCCTTGTTTATATAGAGACAATTACCCTTTGCCATTTTGGACCGATAAATCCACCACTTTATCACCCAATACTTCGTGAGTATTGAAATTGAACACTACTTTTTGTATTCCAAATTTTTATTATCCCTTACAGAAAATAAAGAAACAAAAAAAAAACAGACACAATTTAAGGGAACCGATCCCTAGGGGCGAAACGGGGTATCATGTTCTTATAATGACATGATCGTTTCTCTACATTTAATATATTGTTATATTAAATGATTCTTTACGCTTTTCTACATTTAAAACATTGTTATATTATTTAAAGGAGGAGTCTCACGAGAATGAAGCGCTCAAATGGTTTCCTTTTATCGAAATATGATGGTATTAAATTCCGAAAGACATGCTTTACAAAGCAAAAGCTTTTAATTGGAAGGAGTAAATCAATATAAGAATATGAAGTCTATAAAAATTTTGGATCGTAGTATATAGTTGATTTCCATAGTGGGCATTCAAATTTTTTGCCGACATGAAAAATGACTTGTAAATTTGCATGCCCACTATGGAAATCAACTGCTTACTACGATCCAAAATTTTTATAGACTTCATAGTTTTATGTTGATTTACTCCTTCCAATTAAAAGCTTTTGCTTTGTAAAGTATGTCTTTCGGAATTTAATACCATCGTCTAACGATAAAAGGAAACTATTTGAGCACTTCATTCTCGTGAGCCTCCTCCTTTAAGCTTTTCTACTATTTTCCTTTTTAATATCTCACATCTATCAAATGTAAATGATAAGCTTGTATGCTGCTTTCTGGTTGTTGCGATTTTGAAATTTCAAATGTTCAAGGTCTTCAACTAAAAATTTCAAGTTATTCAAGACAACCAAGTGCAGTCTATCTGTTGTATATGGGTTACTTATTTTGATATTTAACTATAGAGAATAGAGGAAAACACTAGAATGACTAGAACCTAGGAATTGACACACACAGGCTCACACCTTCAAGAGGCTCATCTTTCGGCCTAACTTTATTTGTTCAATAATTATGGTAACAAAGTAATTGCTTGACTGTAATTGCCAAGTTTTCAGAAGTTCTTCACCCGCTTGAAGAACCCCACGACGTCACACTGATTTCGTAAATTAAATGTGAGTTTACGTAAATGAGTCATCGTGGCTAAGAGGGTAAGATTTGGCAGCTGGGCATTTGGTGACCACTTGGTGACCAATTAGTGACCACTTGGTGACCAATTTTTCTCTAAAACTGTCGTCAAGTGCATAACATAGTCTCAAAACTGCCAAATGGTTTCGTCGAAAACCATATGAATATGATGACCATCTACGTTTTCTGTGTTCTCGATTTCGTTTTACTGTGTAGCTACAGTGGAATCCAGTAAATGTCGCAATTAAAAACATAGTATACAATAATTTATATCATAAAGGTTAAAGCGAAATACCGGCCGGTTTTTGAAACGCATCTCGAACAACTGAATTCTTACGTATTTATGCTAAGTTGCTCGAATTTAGCTCGATTTTTTAAGCTGATATATAATCATTTGGATAAGCTGCATAAGAATGCTGGAGTACTCGATGCGATTCAAAAACCGGCCGTTATTTCGCTTTAATATATCATTTTCAGATGACGATAAACTATAATTTGGCCGTTTCCACCTCAAAACCATGGACGTTATTCAAATTGCTGTTAAAATGGCGCGGTAGTATATGGAAAAGCGTGGTTGTGGAACTAAGCGTCTGGCTCTCTCTATATGCAATTGTGAGCATTATCTACAGAAGTGCGTTGAGCCCACGCCAACAACAGTAAGTTGTCAAGTATTAAAGGGAGTGTCAAAGGGAGTGTCAATCATGTTTTCACAGTTTTTAAGTCACCCCGTTTTACAGAATTTAAAGAAAACGAACAATTTTTATTGTTTTAAAGGGAAAAGAACCCCTGTCGTAAAGTGTAAAAGAGGTGTTAAGTCTGAACTAAAGGTTTTAAGGGAGTAAGAACCGTGTATACAAATCGAGGCACCTTTTCGAATAACTAATAGTGCTTTCGGTTTTTGGAAAGCAGCATTCAGTGTAGTTAGCCGTAGTGACGTATTGAGTAGTGATCATTTATAATATAGACATTGATTTTATCTAGACATTGATTAACTATTCATTATCGATGAATTCCAGTACTTTCGAACGCGTCGTACAATACTTCGACAACCGGCTCAGCTATATTCCTCTTAACTTTATGCTCGGATTCTTCGTGACGGTTGTCGTAAACAGATGGACGTATCTTTATCAAATCATCGGTTTCATTGATAAGTAAGTTTTTCTTATTGATAAACAAGTTGTTGTTGTTATTATTTGTAATTTGTAATGTGCAAACATTAGGAATACTGAATTGAATACTATGCATCCTGGGAATTGCCATTTTTTCTTATGGGGTTTCCAAGTATACCAAAAGTTCGGTGTGATTCTGTCAATACTACCGTATTTCTGCACGAAACTTGCATATATTATATGAAAAATATTCTCGTGTAGTTCCAAAATACTGTAATTTTTCAACATACTTGGAAACCCCATTAGGCATCTAAAGTATGAGATTCATTTGTGACAAATGTGTAGAAAACGCATTGCATTGCAATCAAACTCTGTCAAAACTCGAGTTCTTCGTCCTATCTTCGCCAGATTCTCGCGAAACCATTGTCTATTCTTAAGATACCCTGAAATTCACTCGGGGAGAGAAGCATTGACTAGTACCTCTGTGGGCGGCGAGGCAGGGGGAGACATGGGGAGAGCTCAGACGCCATTTTCACCACTCCGATTCCCTTGGGGAAACATTCCCTGGGGACAGAAAATAGCATTCTAAAGTGAGACACGCAGAGAAAAAGGCGGGAAATTCCCCTCGGGGAATTGAGTGGTGAGTATGGCCTCTGCTTTCTTCCCGCCCTACTGTATGATTTTTAGTGTCGGACTAATGACTGCCGAGTACGTGAGAGGACGCGGTGAACAGAGCCGAATGTACAGGAGGAATATTTTGCGGTATTGCGAATTAGGACAGGTATGATATATAATTATTCTAGTTTTTAAAGTATAAGATCGTAATTAACGGATTTGGGTGCATATCGAACCCTTATTTTATAGGTGCTCGTCTTTCGCGACATAAGTATGCGAACGCGACGACGGTTTCCTACTATGGACACGGTAGTCGCGGCAGGTATGCGTTTTAGAACTCTCTCCCTACCTCCCACCCCTCTCTCTCTCTTTCTTTCTTTCTGCACTTACATTGCGCCCTTGTGTGCATTTCTGACACATAATGGAACACAATTTACATGTAATACGGAAGGAATGGAATACAGTTGAATAATGTGCCATACCGCTTTAATGCGACACCCATTTAGGTTTCATGCTTCCTCACGAAAAGGAAAAATACGACGAGATTCAATACCGATACTCCAAATATTGGGTGCCCTTCCAATGGGCTTTGGCCCTCACATACGAAGCGAGGAAAAAAGGGCTGATAGAGAGTGATTACTATCAGGTCGTCGTGGTCAATGTAAGTTCCAGTTTAACCTTGAGTTATCTAAATAACAGCTACTTAAACTTTGACATCCTAATAAAGATTACAGATCTATCTTGAGGAGTTCTTACCGGGTAAAATGGGACGTAGTTTCGCGCGATCATCGTGATTATACATTTAGTTTGATCGTTTGATATTTCAACTATTTGATCTATGCTTTTCGACTTTTTGGCCGAAAAACTTTGTATTGTGCAAATGTTATGCAAACAAAACTGAACGCATTGTTATGCAACTTTTTAAAGTGCAAAAACGTGCCGAAGAAGACGAAATTCAAAGGGGAAAGCATAAGAATATTTCTAAAGCAAATTGATACCTTGTTTGAATTTGGAATGACGGTGCCGTAGAAATGAAATCCACAGCGAGGCTTAAAGCGAAATGCTAACACCTTTGGAAAATTTGCATATGATAAGCAAATCCTATGTATCCTATGCTAATTTTGTACGATCGTCCACGGCAATCGTACAAAATTAGTATATGATACATAGGATTTGCTTATTATATGCTAATTTACCAAAGAGGCTAGCATTTCGCTTTAAAATATGATGTGCTACATCAATAATCTGCTGCAGAAATTGAAAATTTGATGTGTGGACAGTAATTTTGATGGACTGCAGCAATTAATCCATAGTGTGCAGTGAGGCAGCATAATCCTGACAAATAGTACAAAAGCTGGAGAGTTATGGAAATCTGCAACATAAAAATGTTCTGCATTACAAGCGCGTTACCGTTCTGAGGCCATATTCACCACTCCGATTCCCTCGGGGTCCCTGGGGACAGAAAATAGCATTCTAATGTGAGAGACGCAGAGAAAAAGACGGGGAATTCCCCATGGGGAATTGAGTGGTGAATATGACCTCTGGTTTCAATATTCTGTTTCAGGAGATCAAAACCTTCCGCACGGGTCTCGCATGGATCTGCAATTATGATTGGGTACCCATCCCCGTAATGTACCCACAATTGGTGTGTCTGGCAGTCCATATCTACTTTCTCGTATGTGTCCTAGCCAGGCAGTATATCATATCAGAACATGCTGATAATAAGACGGAGGTGAGCATATGACGAATTGAAAGGGAAATTGACGTTATCAATCATCGGGGGTTTAGCTCAGGGGTAGAGCGCTCGCTTTGCATGCGAGAAGTCAGGGGTTCGATTCCCCTAACCTCCAGATATTTTTTTGAAAACGGACAGTTTTCTAATGCAACTAACAATAAATATAAAAAAAATATTTCTAGTAATGATCATTTTACCTAAAATACTTACTCATCTTGCAATTAAGTCGCATAAATCGGGCACAGGAAACTAGCTTATGAGCGTTATATAACGAAGCGGTAATCAAGGAATGAGCTACAGGCAGTAAGACTTGTAAGCTATGGTATGATGTATGAAGTGCATAGTGCATGTTATAAAAGAGTATGTTTCTCATATAGTATTATGAAGTTATGAAATACAATAAATATAGATGTTCCCCATTTCCAGATCGATCTTTACATGCCAATTATGTCCTGTCTACAGTTCATCTTTTATATGGGCTGGATGAAGGTTTGTGGTTTACAGAATCAATATGTAAATCAAAAACCTTTTGGACTCCTGAATGTTTGAGGTTTTCTTTATTTACGAAATTTAGGTGGCCGAAGCGATGTTGAATCCATTCGGTGAAGATGACGACGATTTTGAGACGAATGCGCTGATTGACAGAAATATCACCGTGAGTTACTAGATCTTAATCTCTGTGCCGCTCTAAAAAGGCACACCCGAAATTGGGCCATCTCAGAGCCAGGTTGTTGTCACTTTGGGGCCGCTCGCCATGTGCGTGCCAAAGAAGTGCGGTATCCGCAACTGAAATCCCCGCTACTTCAGGTTGACAAAAGCTTATTGATTCATCCGGGGAAAACAATCAATATCAATAACTAATGCTTCAGATGGGTCTGATGATGGTCGATCAAGGCTACAACCGTCCGCCAGAACTCAAGAAAGATCAGTTCTGGGACGAAGAGTTCGAACCACTATATTCTGAAGAGACAGCATGCTTGCCCGCAGCTCAGCTACGAGGATCGGCTAGTCAAATTAGGTGGGCATAGTTACCCATATTCACCACTCCGATTCCCTCGGGGAAGTATTCCCTGGGGACGGAAAATAGCATTCTAATGCGAAACACGCAGAGAAAAAGACGGGGAATTGAGTGGTGAATATGGCCTCAGATTGACCTATAATTTAAACTTCATCTTTATTTGTAGTTTATGAGAGTGTATTTGTTTTCTCACATACATATATTTCATGTAAACTAATTGAATAAATTTCACTTCGTATTTTTTAAGCTGTCCGCACATTGTTGCCAAAAACTAACAAAGACGGCACGAGAGTAAGGTTGAGAGTGTAAAAAAATACAATATAAATTGAACTGAATGAGTTAAACATTTACACAATTGAAAGTGTATTTTATAAAACCGATCGTTGATTATAGGCTGCCCGAGCATGTGCAGGAAGTCATCATGGTTCCACTGGATGTACGTTTCACTTACTATTTATATATAAGAAAATACGGGACATACTTTAGTGGATATACGCAGTGCCAGACCACTGCATTATAGTTTTCACTTGAGATCAAATGTTCTTGGGTCTATAATTTATGTATCACGCAGTTAGGACCTGCCAGCACAATTACTATACTTCTACCAGTATAGTACGACGATGTAATAGACTAGTATTACTTAGTACCCTAGTAATGTTCTAGTGCATTGAAAAACGTATTACACTAGCATGTCATCAGTCAATCAGGGAAACAGACTAAGAACAACTAAGAACTAAGAACTAAGAAACGTATTTAGGATAAGAGTCACCATCACACCGGAGATTCACCTCAGCTACGAAGACGAGTCAGTGTGGTACCGGTGAGAAGGTGAGAGAAGTTAGACAAGGAGCAGAGGGAGAGCTAATTCGATAGAGAGAAAGTTAGAGATGAAGAAAGAGAGGGAGATAGAGGGGGAGGGGGGAGAGAGACAGAGAGAGAGAGAGAGAGACGTGAGAGAGAGAGAGGGAGAGAGATAACCAAATATGAGAATTTTGTATTTTAGAGAAGAAACACGACAAAGCCGACGTTCGAGCGCCTCTGTCGATATATTCCACAATTGGAGAACGAGATTGGAAAGGTGAACTATTTTTTAAGTTATTTTTTGCTCTTCTTCTACGAATTAACTTGGTTTGCAAAGTTTTGCGTTTGCGTAATTGTTGTGTAAGCCAATATGAGCATATACATATCTAAAACAATGTAAAGGTAGGTACGGACCCTAAGCAGCAGAGAATGGAACTCTAGTAGTGTTTGACGGCTGACCTACCCTAGGCGTACTAGAGGTAGTCGTACTCTAGCACGACTTGAGTGCAAGTCTGGACAAAAAATAATTCACAGATAGAAAAGAAGTTTGTAAAATACAGCGTAGTGTGCGGTACAACGAGAAAGTTGGCGTGCAAGCGGCGTGAGTACGGCGTGCACGTTGCACGCCATTCCCATTTCGCGTGCATCTCGCACGCCACCACGTTGTCAGATGCATGCTGCACGCCATTGTCATGCGGCTTGCCCGCCAAGTTTCGGCAGTGTATATCAAACAAATTTCATGCGTTGACTGATACAAGTCCATCTTACTCCATCTTACTTACAAGGGAACGATACAAGGGACCTTACTTACGATACAATTACTCTATTTCCCCCATTTCAGGTCGTTCAGTAAGACTGGTCTTGGGGAAGACTTCCCTGAAAAACCTCAAAAGTCGGTGTCGACTTCGAACCTCGAGGGTATGGAAAGAGGCCATCTTCCCCCGTTGCAACCGCAGCCACAATTCAGCGTATCCAACGAGGGTATGGACAATGTGGCGTACTCGAAGAGTGAAGGTGAGTCACTGGCTATTACAATGATAAAACACCGCACACATAAGAAGGATGCGCGGCGAAGACATGGCACACTTTTGGCAGAAATTGCACGCGGCGCACCTAAGACGGATGCGCGGCGAAGAGATGGCACACTTTTGGCAGAAATTGCACGCGGCGCGCACCTAAAAAGGATGCGCGGCGAAAACACGGCACACTTTTGGCAGAAATTGTACACTGCTTTCGCTGTGACGGTCCCCCGCTCTGGTGGACCTCTTTACTACGTAAGGACGGTTGTTGTATGGCTGGTAATGTGAAAAACTGCGAATCCCAGCACACAGGGTAAGAGTACGGTAACTCGATGGTAGCACGACGTTTTGAAAAAACGGTTGTTGCAAAAGAATGCTTTACAGAAGACATTAATGCGCAACAGAAGGAACCCGGCCAGAAGACACCGAAGAGGACGCAGTCGGGTAAGGATCTTCCATCTTCATTCTCTTCCTCTCTCACCCTCTCTCTCTCCCTCTCTCACCCTCTCTCTCTCTCTCTCTCCCTCTCTCTCCCTCTCTCTCTCACCTCTCTCCTCTCTCCTCTCTCACCCTCTCTCTCTCCTCTCTCTCTCACCCTCTCTCTCTCTCTCTCTCACCCTCTCTCTCTCTCTCTCTCTCTCTCTCTCTCTCTCCCTCTCTCTCTCCTCTCTCTCTCTCTATCTCTCTCTCGAAGACTAGAATGATGAATCATATATATTTCTCAGGTGCAAATGTGCGTCACAAGGACTTCCCGCATCACATTCTGGACAACGTGATGGAGGAGGAAGAGGAGGACGTGAGTTAACATAAACAAATATTTAAGAAAAAGTTCTTTATCGAATATTGACTCCCCAAAGATAGAGCTCGTTGGTACCCCAGGGAGTAATGGTGGAAAGCCGTAAGAGGCGAAGTACAAAGTCTCTATCCTCTACAGGCTAGAGTCCTCTAGAGACTACCTTCTAGAGACTAGGCTATAGCCTTCTTGACCATGGGTGCACAAAACTAACTTAGCATAATTTTAGGCTGTTCGCCGCAAGAATTCCTACCTCCCATCTGGGCCTCTGAGTCCTCTTCAGCCAGGAAAGATAGTCGAGCCATTAGAAGGCCTCATGGAGAGTGATCAGACAGAAAAAGACGGCGAGAGAGTAGAAGAACCAAAGATGGAAGAAGAGTTCCCAGAGAAGCAGAGGGAAAAGAGCGACTTTTTCATCGGACACAAAGACGATGAGGCATAGATTACAGGAACATTTGTAGTTTGATCTTTGTAGTTTAGTTCACTAACCTTTGACCCTTTGAAGCTGTGACGCGGAACAATGTGCAAAACTCACAGTAGTTACGGCGAATGAATTTCTCGTCCATCAATGGGTAACAGTTGGGTGACACAATAAGCACACCCAGAGGCCATATTCACCACTATGATTCTCTCGGGGAAATATTCCCTGGGGACAGAAAATAGCATTCTGAGACACGCAGAGAAAAAGACGGGGAATTCCCCATGGGGAATTGAGTGGTGAATATGCCTCTCCCTCGCAGGGTAGCTTTTGGTGTATGGAGTCTCCTCCCAAATAAATGTTATGCATCCCTAGCTAGGCCTAGGCCTACCAGGGAAGGCCTGATAGTTCACTGCGTTATCATGGTAATTACCCTCTTCTTATAATTTATGCAATATTCTTGATTCATACATAACACGTTTTATTTGTATTTTTATATTTTCATATTGCCAGCGCAATCTCTAAATGTGTACTTTGAATTATGGAATTGCCAAAATAATAGCTTCGAACAATGTTTAGCTCGCGAGCTTTAGTATCATTATCCATGAAACAAAGAACATTTGTTAGTACGCTTTTATTTATACCATACTTAATTTTCGACCAAAACAATATTTCCTACCGTAGTTTTTAGTATACCGATGATGAGCGTTTGCATCAGGCTACAGCGCTTTCGTATAATTATTACAAAAACATAACCAGTATATAATTGCTCATGCTCTGGCAGCTAACAAATTCAATTATACGATACTTACAATTTTTTCATGTCAGTGCAGATACCGCTGCGCTCGTCTCGCGGAAATTCCGCGCTCGATGTTGACGCGGCGCCCCAAGATTTAGCGTGCAGTTCGCTTACTACACGTTCCATCGAGCTAGAAGATATAATACAAACCGCATATTAAAATGCATAATGCAAATAGGTTGATACTTATTTGTGTTTTATTATTCGTTTTGCCATTGTCACTTACTCTAGAGAGAGGAATCTAGAACCTACGATACACACTTTTTTATATATAATTATATATTACGAGTTTCATTTTGTTGTATATTTATGATGTCAATGTGGGCAATGAGCAGAAATAAAATGTTTGTTTCCGATTTTTCCAGTTAATTTTTCCATATAAAGTGTTTAGCTGAAAGATACGTGCGAGGTAACGTTGGAGTGCGAGAGGCGAAGGTGTGGCACGCATTTTTGTTCGCCGCATACGCGCCAGCTGTCATTAGTATTGGGGGTCCAAAAATGTTCATAAAAACATACTTAAAAAAACGTCGCAAGAAGAAAGCATGTAAGTCAATAAGTGAGCGGCAGTATTTTTGTATGCTAATTGTGTGTGCGAATGGTAGGAACAAGTAGCTCGTAGGTTTCTTATGGGTTATAGTACATGTGACCCAAGGTCACTTAATTAGCATATCATACCTTGTTTGGCACAGACATATTCGGACCGCGAACCATCAGGGGCGGAGTCTACCGGGTTCGAACCCATCCAGTCTTGCAAGCCGGCAGCCACACAATGCCTATAAAAGGGAAAGAAATGAAATAAAAGATAGTCCTCCAAATAATCATGGACAAGCTCTGCCTAACCACTCTGTTCCTAGTCATTGCTCTTGTGGCAGCGAGAAATAGTAAGTTTTTATACTTTTACTTTTTTAAGTAAACTTCTTCTTTAGCTACAAACTTAAACAATACAATTGTGGTAATTAGTGAATCATTGCTCGTGATATCTGATGTATTAGTTAATTAGTTGTGAAAGTATACGCTCATTTGCATATAATACATGGTAGTGTAGTTATTTGACAAACGATTCAAGAGCCAGCGCCAGCCGTTATTTCGCAAGTAACAAGAAATAAGCAAGTTAACTTTTTCAATATGGTTCAAACAAGCAGTATAACGAGCCAGTTAATAGAACAATTTACACTTTACAGACTAGCACAACGTGAGTGTCCCTTTTCGCACTTATTCTAAAGAACATGCTTAACCGTGTTTCCTCCTAAAAATTGTTCACTTGAAAATTGTTTAAAGCGATATTGTACCTACGTTGGGAAATGTGCATATGATACGCATTTCCTACATATCCTATGAAAATGTGGTGCCGGAAGCTTCGGACGGGCAACAATTTTTTTTGCATATGATACATAGGAGAAGACTATCATATGCAAATTTCCCACGTAGATCAACAGGGGGTCTATAGCATCTTTTTATTGTTATTTTTATCTTTATCATTAGCACAACAATCATCTTATGACGTTCTTGAATTGACTAATACAATATGAGTATACTGTATCAGCCGAAGCTTGGAAAACACGAGATTCTTATAGAACCTTTTATTGATATAAACGGAGGTAGTCTGTCTTGGTCTTGGCTTATAAAGTCCGAAGAGTAGGGGGGCCTCCAGGCCACTTCCGTACTGCAGGCGGCGGGGATTTCTTCCACTACGGCGCTGGTCACTTCTCACCACAGAGCTATCCACACTACGGTTTGGAGACGGTACCGTTCACCGTGAGCAGTATTAAGGAACTGTCAGACCTTTGGCAGTTTTAAGGAACTCTGCCAACTTGTGCGGTTTTTCATAGAGGACGCCCGCCTCTTTGTAGATCAGGATGCTGTCGTAAGGCTTACTCTGTCAGCCTTTGATGAAGATCAGAAACTGATACAGAGGTTTCTATTTACCGTGCATGCATGCAAATAGGTACTGTAATTATTGACAAATCTATTTCTAGACTCTAGTATTATTGATTGTTTCTGAATACGTTTCGAGTTGTGACAATAGTCACAACAGTTCTGTAGGTAATATGTGCAGTAATAGGCTTTATATTTCTCGACCCGTTTTGAAGGGAAATATGTGCGTGATGGAAATATTCCTTAAAATAACCGAATAACAAATCATAAGCCAAATTCCGAGATTTTCCCACTAGAAAAAGGAAAGTGTTCTCAATCGTCAAAAGCTTTCCTAATCAATCACTTTCTCCCAATTTTCTGCTAAAGGTGTTTTCTTGACCTAATTCTTTGTTCGCCGTTCATTTGCTAGAAATATGCTCAACCCAAACAGAGCCATCCAGTTAATTTCGAATTATAAGCGGCGTCAAACAGCCACAAAGAATGTCGGTGGGCCGTTAGTGCGCCAGGAGCGCGCCATCAACTCGTCACGAGTGCTATATATAGGACTCCCTTGTGCCAATGCAGAACGTGCTGCTTGCGCATTAGCACGATCCCAAAATCTTGCCGGAAAAATATAGGAAAATATGTCTTTCCCTATGCTAACGGGCTAACCGGCTTTCACGGATAGCCGGCTTATTGAGATATGCAAATTACGGAATTGCATAGTCAAAACCGGAGATGACGCGTGCAGGTCGTAGGACAGGCGAAAAGATATGGCGATAAACGGGTTGCGGCATAATATAATTATGCTAATATCCGGGATGATTGAAGAAAGCTCTCCGGTATGATAATGTGACACAATGAAAGGGATAATGACCTTGATGTATCACAAGCATAAGGGGGGAATTAAATTGAGAAAGAACGATACGCTTCTAAGCCGCCCTCTAACTAAGGCTTATTCATCTAGATAAATAGTCTTATTAAAATATATTAAAAAAGATACTCGAGCATAGTGTAATTCCTAAAACTCGCCTAAAAGAGCTGATGAGTTTCTATATCGATATTTTCCAGCATGCCACACATGTATTAACATTCATTCCAAGATTTTGGCTTGTAATTAGCAACTCGCGCACGCACAGCTCAAACATTGCGCGCAACCTTTGCGAGCGAGTGCACCGCGGCTCGCCCCGAATTTCTCTATGGATTGCAATCCCCGCATTTCCAGCTCACTTCGGTAGTCCTTGCATGTTATGCAAATGTTTCGTCGAGTACACGGATCGAGATATGCGACTACCAATGAAACCCTATGCTATGGCGGCTGATGGATATAACAGTACAGAGGACAGATGCCTGGCAACATGTCTAATTGATAAGGTACGCAAATATCAGCTTATCAGCCCAGATTTTTTGTGAGCCTACTAAAGGTTTATTTCTTCACAGGAACGACTAATATAAGTGTTAATATACAAGTTAACCTAATTACTCAGTAGAGCTATAAGTCTCTATAATAATAATAATTTATTACATCACAAAGGTGCGCACAAACATACATAAGACAATAAATACAGTTAAGACAGAAAAACGGTGATAAGGGACATAAGGTACATGTGTAAAGGTAAGCGGAAATGCTGGGGCATCGAACAAAGGTAATTAGCCGAGCACTGTAAACCCGGCAGCTGGACACTATCGTCACTCTACATAAAAACATAACCAAAACATTTCAGAGATGCAAGGCAGTCGTATACGGAATGAGCGGAGGACGAAGTGTATTCACCTGCGAGATGTACGAAGAAGTAAGATATTTTTTTTTACATTTTTTAATTTGTCGTATTAGCATTATCACTTGTTGTATGCATAACCGCAACGTCTTTGTTCCAATGAAAAAGCACGTAGCAAAAAGGTACATTAAAAAATAGTTTGTCGGAAATGGGCCAACCCATTGGGTGACGGTTCACTGGTTTTTTCGTGGACCAGCCCTTTGGTGACCACTTCGTGACCATGTGGTGACCAAGTTTAGTCGAAGGCCGCCACCATCTGGTCACCAAATGGCCACGTACCAGTCACGAACCAGTTAGGAAAATTAGTTTCTAATAATATTTTAAAACTAATTACATATCAATTCTCAGGTGGATACCCGATCCAACCCAATCTACTCGCCTTACATCAATATCTACATTCCAAAGGGAGCAAACTGCACAATTGGTCAGTTTTAATGCGTTAAATATAATTTGTTTTGATGCGATTCATTATACTTACGCATACGGTAGCACAGATCGGTATCAATACCAAGGCACTTATCTCAGTATCCATATGTATAACCGTATAATAAGCATTAGTCCTTGATTGGCGTGTATTTCGCACTGTATACACTGCCTGTATATTACAGGTGCCTAATAAATAGTTTTTTTTTATAGAAAACCAAGAGTTCGATTAACAAGTACCCGAATTCATATAATAATTCGATTAATTGCCAAGCTAATTACCTGAATCCACCGTGCATTTCAGAGACTGCGGTTCAATCACTTCAAATGATCTCCGCCGATGATACTTCACTAAAAAGACGCGTGAAAATAGAGAAGAGAGCCCACATGAAGAACCCCTTCATGGGATAATAATAATAATAATATTAATAAAATTGAAAGCTAATAATAATAATATCTAATTTGGTTTTTGTTCTATGAATATCACCCAGTACATTACACATACATATTACATATCTACGGCAAGACCATAAATACACGCCATTAAAATTATAAACAAAAGAACAAAAAAAACTTTATTACAAAAACTAAAACTACAAATTTTCAAAGAACACACAAGGATTATTACAGAGATTGGGCACATTGTTTCTCACAGGAAAAAAAATTAATAAAATAAAAGTGAATGCCATTTGCACACTGGGTACTATAGATTGGTCATACTGTATTACGAATATCATTTGAAACAGCTTAGAATAATGCAAATTTGCATACCAATCTACAGAACCCTTACAACTCCATAAAATGTACAAGACTACATTGCATTGCAATTAAATCAGTCCCACTGATAGTAAAAAACAAAGGATAGGAAATTTAAAGGGGTTGGAAAGGTGGTTGGTGGAAGGTGGTTTCCTTGTTTTCCATTATATCGCTATACCATGCACTTTGTACTTTCACACTAGATATACGTCACCTATATTAAAGGGACGGGCCCATCAAAATAAACCCATATTTTGCATGTTTTTATAATTTGTATAAAGGGGGTTTATTATAATATATGTACACTAAATTTCGGCTAGAGTTTATCCCGCTGAAATTTTTCGGTGTCGATAAACTCAAAAGTATACAGTAGAAGACCAACAATTGCACCCTTATTTCCTTACCGCGTGTCCCGGGGGAATGTGGCTATATGGACAGATAGTCTCCCGGGTCCCAATCAGAGCGAGGTATCCTCGGGAGATGCGGTAAGGAAATAAGGGTGCAATTGTTGGTCTTCTACGGTATACTTTTGAGTTTATCGACACCAAAAAATTTCAGCGGGATAAAGTCTAGCCGTAACTTAGTGTACACATATTATAATAAACCCCCTTTATACAAATTATAAAAACATGCAAAATATAGGTTTATTTTGATGGGCCAGTCCCTTTAAGGAAAACCAAGCTTCAATAAGCCAATAATAGTAAAAGATTAATAGCCAGTACAGTAACCCGAAAGGAAGAAAAATCATCAGCATTATTATATATCAGAATTCACACCTAAACTCTAATTCTAATAAAAGATCCAAACATTATAGCAATGTAAAACGATAGCGATATTAAACATTAAAAGAGTAAAAACATTAAAAGCGATGAATTTTACAAAAAAGGAATTAAACAAGGATGTTCTATAAGTTACCACAAAACATTCATCCTAGAACCTAAAGGTACCCACGTCTACCAGACTACTAAAATCACACACTAGATAGTTCTTACAGGCGTTTACAATGTTTTTAACTAAAATGGAAGGCTTTCAAAATAGCCAAAATTTATAACAAATACAAATAAAAAACTTAGCGAGACAAAAGTCTTCTATTTCCGATATTTTATACAGTATTTGATAAAGAACTATTGCTGAACAATGTGCAAATCTATGCTTTACGTATGAATAATGCTAATGATATTCGTAGTTCAAAACATAGACACAGACATACAGATAGAAAAAAACCACCGGAAAATATCATATGTAAAAATCAAAATAATATGCACATACAAAATTCACCTTATTCTATTAGGAATAATAATAAATTAATAAAAAAAAAAGTAATACAAAAGGGACATTTGCGTAGATCACAGAACACACTGTCAAACACTCAAAATCAAACGAGACTACCGTATGCTTCACAACTAGGTATTCTCCAAGGAAATAAATATGCAAATATCGTTACAAACCCAAAAAAAAAAAAAAAAAAAAAAAAAAAAAAAAAAAAAAAAAAAAAAAAAAAAAAAAAAAAATAATAATAATAAAATAATAATAATAATAATAATAATAAGAATATAATAATATAATAATAATAACAATAAGAACAATAACAATAACAATAATAATAATAATAATAATAATAATAATAATAATAATAATAATAATAATAATAATAATAATAATAATAATAATAATAATAATAATAATAATAATAATAATAATAATAATAATAATAATAATAATAATAATAATAATAATAATAATAATAATAATAATAATTTATTTCCAGGTTGCATGATGCTTTCATTTGGTAAAAGGTGACAGTTACCGAATGTGGAAAATCAATAAAAAATAAAACATAAAAACAAACATACCGTATTCCAAGAAAACAAAATAGCTCACCTGAAAGCTACTATTCACAAAGCTTGCGTTCACGGTTCCGCTGCTACCACGCTTAGCAGCTGATGGAATCTTCTTGCCTAAAGGATATTACAGTACACTAAAAAAAGTGTTGCAGTAAACTAACCTAACACCAAAGGAGCGGTGAACTAACAAACGACGAATTACGGTATATTGAAAAAAACGACTACGGTATAAATAAACTAAGAAGTGAGAAGGACGAGTATTTGGTGATAAGTACCTTCCATTACTCTAACTCTAAAATGCATAATGATTATTTACATGACTACAAACTACAATTCACTACTCCCAGACTACAAACTACAATTCACTAGTCCCACCTTTCACTGGGAGGGCTGGCCGTGGGGTGATCTCCAATGGGGCAACACTCGGATGATTCTTATGACCACTCTTCGTCTTCTTCTTGCTCTTATGCTTTTCTGACTTTGACGACGAGCTAAACAAATTACGAGATTCAACAACTGCATGCTCAATATTTCATCTCTCTCTCTCTCTCTCTCTCTCTCTCTTTACAAGCACATAGGTCAAACACAAACACTTTTCAAGAAAATAAATCATACGTGTAAAATATCTCCGTCCCACTGTCGTCCGTCTGCGGCGAATCGGTGGAAGTCGAAGAGTTCTCCCTGAAAATACAACAGAAATTGCAAAAACTTCACTGGGCATCAGTCAGAACTTTATAAAAACTACGCTGAGCATCAGTCAGAACTTTACAAAAACTACGCTGGGTATCAGTCAGAACATTACAAAAACTTCGCTGAGTATCAGCCAGAACATTACAAAAACTTCACTGAGTATCAGTCAGAACTGGACCCCTCCCTAAGCCCTAACTTATCTCTTGCACCATGGCGGTGCAAGTTTTCAAGACATAGCCCAGTATCAGGGTGAAGCCAAATTACAGGTTATAAAATACAAACCTCTTGAGAACCTCCTTCGCTTTCTTCTTATTCTTCATCAATGGACTATTGAACCCAAAGGATTTTGCTGATGACGTCACCGCGGACGATGACGCAATTGCGTGCACGGCCGAATAGCACGGTGCGGTCAGAGTCGGTGAGGGCCCGGAACCGCGTCTCAGCGTATCCGACTCCTTCTGAGGAGCATCCGCATGTATCTAGAACGTGAAACGTCAAAACAAAAAAACCGGCAACGTTCCACAATATCAGAACGTTTGCCCCACCTGTGGCTTACACATATCCAGACACGTCAGAACAGAAACCACAGTAAAAACCAGACACACAGAGGCCACCAACATGCAGGCAGCACTCCATGGCCTCCCCGGGGAGCTAAAGAGTGCGCTGAGAGCGCGAAGCAAAAGAGATTCAGAGCACTCGTGAGCATAGGGAGGGCTCCCTGTGTATTGGTGAATACGGCCTCACATCTATTAATTTCCTACCTCGGGCACAACCTCCCTGCGCAATACTCGAGGTGAAGCTACCGGCAATGTTTCCCTCCTTGCCGGCGGAATAGGAGGCACCGGGAACGGATCAATGGCCGCTGCCTCACGCCAATGACTCTGCATACACAAATAATCAACATGTATACGATTAAAGCGAAATACCGACCGGTTTTTGAAACGCATCGATACATCAGCATTCTTAAGTAGCATATGTAAATGAACATAAATTAGAATAAAAAAATCTAGCTAAATTCGAGCAAATTAGCATAAATACGTAAGAGTTCAGTTGTCCGCGATGCGTTTCAAAAACCGCTCGGTATTTCGCTTTAAGGATTCGGAAGGGTTGCATTATTCACATTTTAGACGAGGAGACTATAGAACGCTCCAGAATAACGTAACATATCTCTTTCACGCAAACGCATACCACACATATGTACACACATACACACACACACACACACACACACACACACACACACACACACACACACACACACACACACAACACACACACAACACACACACACCCTTCAAACATCTGCCCTCATTCACCAAACTGACTACCCCAACCTACCAAAACCAAAGTACCAATCCCCTCTTACCTGTAGTGAATCCGGTCCTTGTCCAATACCCCCATCCGGCAGTGTATTCTTCCTATGTGGAGGTGGGGGTGGCAGAGCCCCTCCATCATAGCCCAGCTCCGCTCGAAGCACAGTCTCTGGTGCAGTTTCTCTTCTCATCTGAGGCACTGGGGGAGCCAGTGGCGACTTTTGTGGATGCTCATTCAGAGGGGACGTGAACGGGTCGTTCGAGATTTCATTCTACAAAAGGGACGTGAATCAGATTTCAGAATTACCAACGAATAGTAACAGCGCGACAATAAACAATAAACACTGACTGAAACGCAAATCGGAATTATCATTGGATGTTATACACGTAGCGTTAGTTTATAGTGAAGCAATTGGCTTCCTTGTTACGGTTAGCCTGTGTTATTGTTAGTGTTAGTTGTCTAGAAATACTACACGGTGAGAATGCTTATGCCCTGTCCATGTTTGCGAATCGCACTTGCGAAAATGACAAATGCCTGTCCATGTTCAGGCCATTTTACATGAATGTCAAATGCCTACCGTAACCCATGCGAATGACGCGTTTGACATGGTCCCGCCACGAAAGTGTATCAGATCCGTACTAGATGCGTACTATTTGAAATAGATCAGTACTATTTTGAAATAGATCCATACTAGATGCAAAGTCGCTGCGGGACCTTGTCAATGACATTGACTCGAACATGGACAGGCATTTGTCATTTTCACAAGTGCGATTCGCAAACATGGGCAGGGCATTAAGACTCCAAAATCGGCTGAAAAGTAGGGAACAGAACTATTTCATGTACAATTTCAGTACAATTTCATGTACAATGTAAAAGTAGGGAACATATGATTATTTCGACTGAAATATAAAATACAATAGATGTAAACAATTAGTAAAACTGGCAATGCTTCCGACTAAAAGCACTGCTTGAAACGTACCGCGCTCTCAAACTTGCGCTCTTGCGCACAAAGAAGTTATCTGAAAGTCTGAAACGCACAAAAATGAATATCTAATATTATCAGTGGTAGGGTTACCTGAATTGACAAGTCGCCAATAACCGGCTTCTGGGAGGTCTGGGCAACTTCTCCCGCCTGAGGTGGGTACTTACTGGCAACCACAAGTGCTGAAGACGGCAATGGTGGAGCCGAGGGACGGGGCTGAAACCAGATTATGAGTGAAAGTGTGGAAAAGGCAACTTCGCTGCAGACCTCTCTTTAACTTTACAACATAATCTCTGTGTAAGGGGATAGAATACGCGAGATATGTTTCTTTTACATATGCACAGATTTGTAATAGCCTATGGAGAAGGTCTGAGCCAGGCGTATGTATTTAAGCACTCACGATCAGTTAAAGGATAGCTAAACAGAAATAAGTGTTAGCAAGCAAACCAGCTTTTATGAACCCGCCAGCAACTCTCACGGCAGACGACAGTCTAGTGTTAATAGACGTGGCCGTGGCAATTGTTTCAAAATGGTGAAAATATGCAAACACTATGAAAAACATACCGAATGCAGCGGCACATTCTCATTCGACAAATGTTGCTTTCCCTGGGTACGTGGAACGGAGAATAGTGGAGTCACCTAAATAGAGTAAGTATTTAATGTAATACTAAAAACCATAGAACACACCTATAATCACATAATATAATTGTATTGTAAAAGAGGAGAGCGTGGCAAGCGTCTGCGCTGAGTCATTAGTTCTAGCTTTGAGGAAGACAACTGAGTTACCGTAGGGATATTCCCAGCTGACAGTAACCATATTGTTTATTAAAAATACCTGTCGAGGGAGGGTGGCCGGAGCTTGGAAGATATCGATTGGTGCAAACGTGGCCAGTGATCTGAAACATTTCCGTCGTACCGTACTCTTACTTCTAACTTCTAGTCTTCTGTCTGCTCGCTATCTCCTCTATAACTCGTCCACACTCTTTCTCAATCACAATCTCTCATTTGCTTCCTTTATTGTTTATCTCCCCCTCTTCTGACTTCTCTATATCCCTCTTCTCTCTCTCCCTCTCTCTCTAACCTATTCTGTGGCGGTGCTTCGGGCGTTATGATTCCCCGATCTTCTTCAACCGTCGGTGTCTGTTGGTTCGGATACTGTCGAGTCGTCGGCGGGACCAAGAAAGGATTCGTGCACTTCTTGGCACTCAATTCCATCCACAGAGCATCATGATCCTGAAAATGTATGATTTTATTGAACAAATAGGAAAATATGTTCAAAAATGTACGGCCATACTGAGATATTCCGCATAAGAAGGCGGGAGATAAACTCCAACGACATCTCATGCCCACTGGCGAACGCGTTGAGCATTACACAACCGACGGGCAGAGCTAAGACCCTGAGATCTAAGGACCACACAAAAGAGAGAAGAGCTTCGTAATCATAGATGTGGCCGAGAAATAAAGCAAAGTCCTGCTACCCCCTCACCTCATAGTCATGCTCCAGCTCGTCGTCGTCCAGTAGAGGTCTATTCCCGGCCTCCTCATCTGTCACCGCTCCCTCCGTCGTCTGTGACTTGTCAATGTCGTCATCGTCGTCCAGCTGTAACAAACAATTAGGCAATTATCTAAATACCTGTCGGCTCACGCCGCCTGAGGCGACTTACATGGAAATATGATTGGTTTACTTATATACAAAGTTTAAAACGTATCATAAGAAATTCACATAATAGAAAACAATTGCATATGCGTACTCGATATCGAGCTGCAAAGCTCTTTCTATACCCGAACACGAAAATTTGCATTTCCGTAACGCACATCGGTATGCAAATTAGGCTACAGTTACTCTTTTATATTATTTTATATAGCCACTTCCGTTTCATTGCACGTATCTTTTTATGCTTCCCGCAATTAGAAAAAGACGGAATCTCTCTGCTCTATGTATGAGACACGATACCTGTTTTACTACACTTTGTTTGTTAATGTTTCAAGAAGCATATGTATATAAACAATTTCGAGTGCTCTTCAGTTTATGCGCAGCTTATCCCACGGCTACTCCCATTTGCCCCTCCCACCCAACAAGGCATAAAACTACGAATTATTTTATTTATTTATTAAACAACATCAGATAATATGATGAATCGAAATCCTCTGATTATTTATGGTTTTAACCCTACCATAATACCTACACAACTAGATATGACCCCAACCTAGACCCTAACCAGCGAGCCAGCCCAGAAACAAACTCCCACCCTCTGATCATCCGTATTACTGTCCTCCTCCTCCTCTTCAGTCCTGGCTCTGCTATCCGAACTCGCGTCATCGCCCACTCCGTCAATGTGCTCATAACTGAATCGACGGCAACAAGCCACCCGCACCTCGTCCATATCGGAAGATTCGTCCTGAAAACAAAAGTTTAAGTCTCACGTGTAAATATGCATAAATAAATGTATAAATAAAATTCGTATTTACTTGAGCTAGCGCGTGTGAATATGTACAAATAAATGTATAAATCAAATCACTAGTTAAAACAATTAAACACGACAATAAGTGGTATTTGCGTTCACATTACTTGATCTTGATGTCCTATTCGAACTAACGAGATGTAAAACTAGAGCGGGTGGAACTCATTACTACAGTATCGGTGCTACAGAAAGCTACCATAGGGTGAGATAGTAGGAATTTTATTAAGGTAATGTACCGTAGGTTACGGCAATAAGGAAAGAAAAATAAATCGAAAACTTACATGCACCATCACTGGACCAGGTCCATCAATCTGGGCGTCATTGTCGACCAAGGGATCCTCATCATCTTCTGTAACAAATACAAGTAAAATAAATAATAAGAGTATAACAATGATCATTTTTTACTTATTTTTATGTGATGCAGCATACTGTATTATAGGCTGGTTACCAATTACCCTTCAGTATAATCGGAAGCCTATTTACATACGCCTACAATCTGGACGGCATCAAACATCAAACCAATACTGCAGACTCCATCTTGCACAAAGAGTCATGTTTCAAATTTACCATAAATAGGACAAATTGAAAAATTGAGTTAATTCCGATTAACTTTCAATTACGAAGTTGAACATAATGGGACCTCTACCTAGACAGTTGGGTGTGAAGTCTTATTTCTTATTACCCAAATGCAACAGTAATAATTGTGTTTGTAGACTGATATAGCAGTTCCACACACCTCCAAGAATCATATGCCTATCTTCTCTCAATCAATAAACGATCTTATTAAAGAGTTATCTACCCAAAGAGAGCTAACATATTTAAAAACTAAAGTCCTAATATACCAAACCCAGCCCCACCTGCCCAGTTCTTATTCCTAATTACTAACATGTAATACACTGCATACACCGCCACCAAAGCACGAACACTGTTCACAATACACAATTTATGTCATGCCTGAAGAGCAAGCAAAGAAGCAAATCAAAAAGGAAAAGTATTAAAGTATTAAAAACTGTAGCTGGCATTTACAGTTGACAAAAGGCTGACAAGTTATATTCAAACAAAGAGGGGTTGGTCAACAAAATATAATAGCTGGGCCGCATACAGTATATCACACTACCAAGGACAAGGTTCTAGAAGTAGAAGAGAAAACTATTGTGATAATAGTAGGAGGGGGTCAAGAAGGGGCTCTCGTAAACAAAAAATGCTCAGTTCAGATCGTTTGAGAACAAATCCCCATGAAACCGCAATTTGAAACGTATGTGCAAGAACTCCATTCTCATGCGTTACATGCAAATGAGGCTGATTTTTTATATTATAAATAGGAATTTCGTTGTCCAATATACGTTTCAAAAACCGGCAGTCACGTCGATTTACTAATACAGCGTCGATTTACTAATACTAATAATACTAATATAGCGTGCCAAGGAAGTACTATACTATTAAAAGAAGACTAGTATATACACTCATATGTTCTATATGCACCTTGTTAAAAATACTGAACGCATAGTATCAAAAGTAATAAAACTTAATTCATAAAGTCAGAAAATCCTATGTGGGCTGCATCGGGAATTATTTGGGCAGATAAAAGGCAGCACGATTTTGTCTATCGCAAATGTTACAGGCGAAAAGCATCTAGATATAGGACAGGACAATTTCATATAGTTATAGTTATAACTAGGCAAACTGCAATTAGCCCGCTAAACAAGCGCAATCAAAGAGTAAATAAACCTAAACCTTATACCAAAGCAAAAAAAAATGATCACAGTTTTAAAACTATCATAGGAAAGCAATTATCACAAAAACAGAAATGAGAGAAGGACAAAATTGCAATAGATGTACAATTACAATACAATATACAAATGACAAAACCAATATCACAAGCCAAATAAAGCACTCAAAGATAAGTGGGAAATGAAAAACAAAGAAACGCAAAAACATGCTGTACAATGCCCATCCCAATTATACAGTCACAGACAGCAGTGAAGGATAATTACACTAAAAAAACTATAAGAAAACCAGGCAAAAAGGGATGCAAATCACAGGTCACTACGATAAATAATACCACATGACCAGACTACGGTAGGATAGGGTGGTGGTGCCGTACTATACTACAAAAGCGACTAAAACCTTTGGACCAACGACGTGGTCCTGGGCAGGACCGGAGGCCTCGGCTCCTCTGGGGCATTTCGAGGATGAGCATTCTGACTCAGAGGTCTTGAGCGGTAATCGTCCTCTTCTTGCTGTGATTGCGGCCGTGATGGAGGGCGAGAAGGTAGCGGCTCCATCGCCAACGGTGACGGCCGGGGCCGCGCAACATTCGCTTGGCTATTAGTCGGGGCAGCACTCGGGAGTTTTATATGAATCTTGGGAAGGCGGAACTGGGTCTCATGCTTTCTAGATTCCGGACCGGGAGCGGGTACTGTAATTTCAGAATGTCTCGAGGAAGAGCGCGAGCCGGGAGTAGGTGAGTGCTGATTGGTAGCTTGGTGGGAGTGAGTGGGCGGGGACTGGGTAGTTCTGGCGGGAGGATTAAGGCTAGACCAGCCCATACTCTCATGATGATTACCTTTGTCGGACGGGAGATCGAAAGGAGCCGCACCGAACGGGTCCGTCATGTCCACTGAACTATCGTCCAGGAATTCCGAGGGAGGCGAGCCGCCATCATCTACAACCAAAACAAAGCGTTCAAATACTGTGTAGGTCTGTGGTCTGGCAGATGGATCAAACGTCGGGTTGAGCTTCCTAACATCCTAACGACAGACGATGATAAATTATGAGTAAAGTGTAAAAATAGTAAAAACTAACCAGCATGTGCCGGTTTCCTCGGTAGTTCGTCGAAAAACTGTCCAAAACACTTGTCGTCCATCATCGATTTGCCGTTATCGCCAAACGGGGCCGCTGTGAAAGGATTCCACGTCTAAAATTTATTTATTCACTAATTTGTTAAATAAATGAGATAAATAACTTCTAAAAGAACACTGTGTTCTGATTGTTCGTCCCCCTACCAATTTTTGTTCTTGGATGTTAACCAATAATAGTTAATTATTAATATATTCATATTCCACAAAACCAACCGGGTCAACAGTGACATTGCTTTGCGAGTTCGTCTGCGCAGTTGTAACCTTGCTGTACGGTCTGAAAAGGAAAAGTTCTAAACTGGATTGAGTTAAATTTCAAAAAAGGTTAATGTTTCAAATGAGAGTGAAATCAGACTGCATACACTGTTCAACACTACTACATGGATCATACGGACATGAACTATTGGCACAGCTCAGATCGACAGTTTAACCCCATTTACACGCGCACAATACACCAATACAACTACAAATAATAACAATAATATTAATAATAATAATAATATTATTAATAATAATAATAATAAACAATTCACCTGAATGCACTCTTGATAGCGGAACAATCACTCGCGTGTCTTCGATGTGATTGAACGGTAGCATCCGACGACTGTACAATGGTAACCGACTCCGTAACTTTAGAGTCTGCTGAAAGGAAAAGAAATTTAAAAAAAAGTTGTCCCACATCATCATTCAAATCCAAAAGCGGAGATTCTTATCTATTGAGCCTCTGTCGCAACAGAGTAATAACAAAACAAAACAAATAGCTAAGAAATTAGTTATGCTGAACAAATAGTAAGTTGTGCTACCAAAGAAGTATTGCACGTGGTTTGCGAAGCGTATAATGGACACCATAGATGGGTGCATTCCCATGTATTATATGCTAATATGGCACTCAATAGGCCCCAGTTTGTATATTACACAAGAACAAAGCTATGCTAAGTCTCCGCTTCATTTACCACATGCAGCACCACAATAATGAAGAAAAAAAATCGATAACCGTACCAATTTGCGTAAAGTGACTAGTCGTCGGTTGGGTCAACGGGCATGACAAAGGAGCTTGGTCTGGTACATTTGCTACATTTTGCGAGGAGTCAAACCCTGAAAATAGTTTGCAGTCTTAATTTACTTACTTGATTTACATACTTAATTTACTTACTTAATACTTAATTTACTTACATAATACTCAACTTATTTACTTAATTTACATACTTGAACAACATCATTAATTACAAATATAAAAAAGCTAAACCTCAAACAACTAATTTTAAGTCTTAATAACAAACAAAAAGTAGGCGACGTTTTCGGCATATCTCAAATGTGCCCTGACAACACTATGTTTCAGGTAACTCATATAATAAGCACGGCAACGATACACACTAATCCGGATTGGAGGCATAACGCAAGTTGCGAAGAACTAAGAACAGCCTGGCACAACAAGTAAATAAACATATTGAAGGGAATTCAACGTCCTATGCGGAATTCCTATATTTTTATTTTTAGAAAAAAAATAGAACACCAACCAGTTTCAAAGTCCGGCTCGCTCACACTCGCATTCTGAACAAGAGCAGCAGGAAAACTCTGCAATTCAACACCAAAAGTAATCGATAAATTAAAATATTAAACAAAAAACTTGAAAAACAGTAAATAGTCTGGTTACATTAGTCTTCGAAAGATTTTACAAGCGGACGCATGGAAGTCGGGTTTACTCTGAGGCAAACTAAGCTTCTCGGGGAATTTTCTTAAAGCAGTATTGTACCCACGCTGGGAAATTTTCATATGATACGCACATCCTACGCAAATTTGGTGCCGGAAGCTTGCCGGACGGGCACCAGATTTGCATAGGATCACTAGGATATGCGTATCATATGCAAATTTCCCAAAGTACAATACTGCTTTAATAATTGACAAATCACTGTTTCGAAATCACTATGTTTTCACAGTAGTAATAGATATAACATACAATAGATATAACATTAATATAACATAAGGTACCTTGTACATCACACCAAACTACACTTACCTGCTCCAGCTTCAAAGCCCCATTCGATGGCTTGGGTCGTAATCTCGGATTCACCGAAGTTGTCAGTGATTGGGTTGGATGAGAAGTGACGCGGGTCAGCAGGTCGCCTTCCTGCAAGAATTAAAGCGGTAAACGGACGGTTTTTGAAATATATGTTCGACAACAGCATTTCTAAGAATTTACACTAAGTGGGATCGAAATGTGGTCGATTGTGTATGGTATGTGAATGCCGTTAATCAACATGAGTTTCAAAAATCGGCTGTGATACCGCTTTAAATTTTACAAGTAATTGTATAAAAGGAATCATGCAGTTTCGTTATAAACTCTTTGCACAAATCCCGTTGATGGACGAATAAAACCTGACGAAGTTACAGTTAGCATAGCGATGGTACGGTAAAATTTAACACATTTCAAAAGATGGTGTAGATGTTTCAGTCAAAATCAGCTACTGCCCATGGACATAGGTCCCCCTTTCGATTCCCCCCCCCCCGTAAATGTAAATACGCGGATCAAGTTTTCAGTGCATATGGTGCACGACAAAATTGCACAACACCAATTACTATATTCCATTAAAGCGAAATACCGGCCGGTTTTTGAAACGCATCGAGTACAAAAACATTATTATGCGCCATATGCAAATAAGGATAATTTGGTATAAAAAATAGAACCCACTTCGCATAAATACATAAGAATGCAGTTGTCCACGAAGCGTTTCAAAAACCGGCCGGTATTTCGCTTTAAGAATAGAAAAGTGTAAGCAATCATGTTCCCTAACAACTGCAGAATTTCAGTCTCATTGCTAATCAAATTGGTCATCTGTTTCCGTGTATATGATCGTTTTTAATTTTCATCCTCGGATGCACACCTCTTGGTGTATTTAATAAATAAATAAACAATAAATAAATAGAAAATTGTAAGCATTCATATTTCCCTAACAACGCACCTGTGGAACAATGACCGCTTCCTTAAGTTGCTCTTTTTGCCTAGTAACTAAGGGAGTTGTCGAACCAATCTCCATTGCGGAGACAAGGGCCGAGAGGGATGGCACTGATGCACGCTGAAGTTTATTTGTTGGAAATTACCAGCATACAGTCATCCCCCCACATTTATATTTTATATTTTTTTTAACTGATCAACTTTTAGTCAGGGTGTCGTACTGACGAGACCCGCACCCTGATTAGAAAATCCTCGTCTGCAAAAGGGGTCGAAACGAGGTCCGCGTTTTACACGGTAGTTATATTCACTTAATGTATTCTAACTTTAATCATTATTATTTACATTTAGCACTATCTTATATTTATAATAGTATTTGTTTATCTGTTGAAATTAATCAAACTATTTACGTGGACTGGAAATTTATATAAACTAATAAATGAAAATAAAAAACTTAACAATTAATACTCACTTCGATATTTTGCACAGGATTCGGCAAATTGGCCGCTTCAAATGCCAACTGGGAAGTCTGGTAAATATTTGGACGAAGATCGAGGTCGGACACTAGCAACGCTTCTGAAATGATGTTCTACTAACACACTACACTAGAGCGAGAGAGAGGGTTCAGGGTTGTGTGAGAGAGAGAGATTCATTACTTTCAAACTTCACTTACCTAAAACCTATAGGAAACACAAGTACCTAAAACTTATAGTAAAAGTAGTAGCTTAATTTAATAAAACCACGAGATTTTAATATAACTTTCACGTTCACCTTATCGTTGTAAGTTAGCAAAGAAAACCGAGAAACAGGGCATAAATAGGGTCCGCATCTCAAAACTTTGGGGAGATGGTACAATCCTTCGTCGGGAGGTGATTTAGACTAACTTGCATATAAAGTATAATGATTGGACATTGACTGTTTTTTTCGGGAGATGGTTCATCCTAACAGAAGAGACCGGGAGATGGCTGTCCGCATTTGGCTGGGTGCTTTATACTATGCCGACAAACTTTAATAATAAAAATTAAAAACAAAACCCACTTATGATTGCTCTGAGCGATGCTGGTACAGTTGGTTGCGAAGGGAAGGAAAAAGCTCCATTCTGTATTGCCATCGCCGAATCACCAAATGGCAGGGAGAAGTAGATGAGCTTGAACAGCATCACGCCCATGGCCCAGATGTCCGCTTTGGTACCTGAGAGAGAAAAAAACGATATCGATCCTAACTAACCAAATTAATTTGAAACGGGTTATCAAGCTCGAGCTTGATATTGAATTTTATTACTTCAGTTTATACATAATTTTATTTTTCTCTAATATAGATCTCATATTATTATCCATTTATTTTTTTCTTTGTTGCATTATTATACGCTTCGAGAGAGAGAGAGAGAGAGAGATTAAAATATCAAAGAAAGTGAAAAATAACAAGACGATGCCGTACACAAACTACGAGTGCCCGAATTTTAGGCTGAGACATAAAAAATATATCTAAGAACCCGAGCGAACTCCCTCATTTATTTGAAACTGTCAGTTTTAAATCGAAATACCGGCCAGTTTTTGAAACGCATCGTAGACAACTGAATTCTTATATATTAAAGCTAATTTACTCGATTTTTTATCCTAATTTATGCTTGTTTGCATAAGTTGCATAAAAATGCTGGTGTATTCTATGTGTTTCAAAAACCGCCCGGTATTTCGCTTTAAGAACAACTTACAATAAGCGACTTACCAATCGGTTTCCCCGAATAAACGTCTATCATTTCTGGAGCGCGGTAACTTAGAGTCGTGTACTTTTCTATTTCTTCCTGTACAACCGAAACGGGGTGGATTTCCGACGAAAATACCTGGAATTACAGTACTGTTAACGCAAACTTACACAAGAGAATAAAGAATAAACTCACGCTAGTTTGCCGAAAAAAAACCGGAAACAGCAATGATGGTTCGCTTTTGTTCTTATCAGAATAAAGTAGTCAATATAATATATATAAAAATGATAAAAACCGGAAACAGCAATGATGGTTCGCTTTTGTTCTTATGAGAATAGTCAATATAATCTTATTATATAAAGTCAATATTTGTTCTTATGAGAATAAAGTATAGTCAATATTTGTTCTTATGAGAATAAAGTAGTCAATATAATCTTATTATATAAAGCTGGGAGCTTTGTTTGTTTGTTTGATTGTGTGTTTGGATGATGTGCGTTACGCTCAGGTTGTAGGATTGGTTCAGTAGTTCACGTTCCCGTGCACTGAGCCATCTCACTTCCCGAGCGCCCCTCTCACAAACGTCCAAAAAAGGCTGCATATGTGGAATATGTGTGGTGTATCGTTCGGGCGTTTCTGCGGCACAAAGGGTTCAAAGAACACTCACGGCACAAAACTCAAAGAACGACCAATTTTGAAAACTTGAAATCACGCTTTTTCGTCTAATGCTTTATTTACTCTTATTTTACAAAAAATTTCCATATTGCCTTTCAACGTGAGATTATCCTCACCTTGAGCAACCTACGAGAATCCAGCCCGGAGCTACGCACTCACAGACTGCATATACTCACCAGCGTCATTGCGGATGGCTCACACGAATGCCACACAAAATGTTGCATTATACTCCAAGGAAGCGGAGTATCGGCCGAGCGATAATGTTCAAGGAACATCCACTTGTTGTGCAACGCCATTGTGGAGCGCTCACATGAGCACCACACAAAAGTTTGCATGTACACCAAGGGCGCGGAGTACATGCCGAGCGATAGAGTTCAAAGAACACCCACTGCAGGGCACCTCCACTGCGGAACGCCCAGTGAGAGCTACAAAGGCTGCCATATACAGAATGCTTGCGGGGTATCGTTCGAGCGATTGTGCGGCAAGTAGGCCGAGATCCCTGTTCCATGCAATTCAAGAAGCATATTCGCAATTATAATAATTCCCTGTCAATGGCATCGATGTGTGCTCAACTTGATGTTCCCCGTGTCGCCGGTCCTTATTTAGGAGGAATATAGTCAACAGAAACTAAGTTATATCCCCGTGTTTGATATTGGTGTAGGTTTCAAAAGGAAAATAACAAAAGTGAAACCATTTCCTTCAGACAAATGTTTGCTTCTAACTTATATAGCCCAGCGAAACATTGCGACGTATCATCCAGGCACATTCCTTTTTTTAGGATTTGAAATTTTTTCGATATTGTAGAGGTAGAGTCCAGCAAGTTGCAGACAATTTAGGAGGAATATAGTCAACAGAAACTAAGTTCTAACCCGTGTTCAATATTGGTATGGGTTTCAAAAAGAAAAAGAAAGACTGGAGACTCTTTGAATACATTGCGGCGTATCAGCCACGCGATATTAAGCTGCTTTTAGGCTTTGGCAATTTTTTCGATGTCCTAGAGTAGAGCAAGTTGCAGACAATTTAGGAGAAATATAGTCAACAGAAACTAAGTTCTTTCCCCAGGAAACTATTCTTGCGAGAAAGAGTTGCCTCTACTTATAGATATAGCCCAGTGAAACATAGCGACCATCAGCGAATATTGGAAAGACGCCTCAGGCGGCGGTAGCCGACTGGTATATATATAAAAATAACGAATACTATTTTAAAATAGAAAATTCGTTTACAATGCTATAAAGGAACATGCACCTCAAATCAACTTCACTTTTCTTCTAATCAGAATAAAGTATTCAAAATGATCTACATAAACAGGCATAGAAACTTTAAAAAAATATTTCCTCACACCGAAAAGGCTAGCAAAAGGCAAAAGTAACAAACAACTTCCAAGAAAGAAATTAGACTTTTAGAAAATTTAGATTTTTCAATTTTTCAAGTACTCGCCTTTGTCGTGGCACTTCCAAAATCGCAAAGTACGTAGATCGGAGGAGCTCCACGATTTCGCTCGTCAACGAGAATGTTTTCAACCTAAATGCAAAGGTTATTTTACAATTTTTCATTTTTTTTTTCAAAACAACAACCATCGGCTAGTCAGCTCCAGAAACCATAAGTAATCATGATATGCATTTTAACTATAGATATACTCTTCCAGTGGTCTTTAGTGAGCCACGTTTCCAGATACACACTGACCATGAGAAGTAAAAGAATAAACAATAAATTGCATGGGCAATGCTTAAAGCAAAACACCGGCCGGTTTTTTGAAACACATCGTGGACAAATGAATTCCTACGTATTTATGCAAATCTGCTCGAATTTAGCTCGATTTTTTATTCTAATTTATGTTCATTTGCATCACATACATAATAAGAATACTGGTGTACTCGGGGTGTGATTCAAAACCGGCCGGTGTTTCGCTTTAAACTCAAACCTTTAGATCTCGATGAATTACAGGCGTATGCGAGTGGTGAAGTCGGGCCACAGCCTCGCACATATCGCAGAAAATGGCCAAAACTTCAGCTGGCGAAAGACTTTTTCCAGAAGCCAACCGTTCGTTCATAACACCGAGGATCGAATCTAAAAATAAACATCATGATCCGATGAAACAACAAAGCCGCTACGCCAAATAATAATAATAATAATACTCGCTAAGAAATTTCAAATGTAAAAATGAAAGACAAATAATAACGGGGGGAATATACGCATCCATTTTAAATCAAAGTGCACAATAGTGAAGAAAAAGGCACAAGCAACCAAGCAACAAGTACAAAAAACACAATGTTTCAAGAAAGTGTGATAAAGGAGAGGACTGAAACAAATGATGGTAAATTCGTTGTCATTTGACTACTCTTTGCGCCTTTTTTGTCAAAAACATCTTTTCAAGAAAGTATGACAAAAGTATGTCGGGAAAATTATTGTTCAAGTAGAGCTGTACGAACCGAGCTGGCCAAAACTACTCAGTCACCGACGTTATAATTATTATATTATGCACACAAAAGCAGTTAAGTATGCGCAGAGTCATTGTGATTTATGTAAATTATATTATACTGTGACCAACCAATGTATTCCTCTACAATTTTTCTTGGTACCACACATAATTATTATTCTCTCCCTGCCCCATCTGCCTCTCCTCCTCCAATTTCTATTGCGCAATTGCGATAATTGGGATTCTTTGTGATTTTCCATGGGTGCTATAAAAAAGAAGTACCGTAGAAAGCCGATAGTCAATGGAAAATGGAAACAAACTTTTATAGTAGACGGTCAGCAACATGTAGTCGAACACGCCACTTTTGTTTCTCGTCAAAATATGATCCACGTAGTGGACGATATTTTTGTGTCCTTTGAGGCTGTTCTAAAAGAAACAAATTTTGTCACTCCCAAACGCTAAAAGTGAGTCGGGCTCGCAAGGCTACCACATAGACTATAAAAGAAAGTAATTTTCATATATAAAGACGAGAGAAGTGAACTATGCACCCTGTATCGCCCTCATCGAAAGGCCCGGATTTTTTTAAAGCAATAACAACAAGTAACAATTAGCTCACTAGCTGTGATTATTATTACAATGAACACAGGTCGCTAGGAACGATGGGAAATACGTACAAATATAATAAGGAAAAACAAAACACTTTTCTTTTACCCGATAGCTAATCGACTGCAGTACAAGTGTATATGATATATGTACATTGCTCTCTCTTCATCATATTATTTGATGCACACCTCGGTGTTATTTAATAAAAAATAATAATAAGGAAAAACAAAACATACAATAATTTGGCATTCCCTTTTGCAGGCTTCCACTTGTCGGGGATCATCGCTCACAAATTGTCGTTTCAGGGCATAATGACGATTCTGACGATCAGTTACCAAATATACTATCGCAAATCCGCCTGAAATTAAAACAGTAACAACATTACACAGTTATTCTTTTGCACGCTACATTAACGGGGTGGATAGATGTATTTTCTTGTTTGGGATTTATACTCGAAAGCTCGAAATACCTGAACAATAACAACACTACAAAGTTAGAAACGCTGAAGTCAAAATGCATATTAAGAGCCAGCATCACAGGTCACTCTATTAATACGATATCAAGCAAGCATGTCGGCCTACCTTCTGCCAACTTTTTATCCACAATAACCGTATGATTTTGAAGCTTCAGAACAGCTCCTCGCGCATCCTTATCACCGAAATCCTAAAAAGTATCTGTAAGACTGAACTGAACTTAGTATGCACCATTGCGATAACAATATTACCTGTTTGTATGAGAGAGGTGGAGATTCGAGCCGAATAAAAAAAAAAACATAAATCAATCAAAGTGTTTCAAACATATCAAGCCTCCCTCCGATTCGAAGTGAAGGACATTGACGTGAGGTATGTCGTGCGAGTACAACAAAGGAAAGTCGAATTACCTTCTTTGGCTTCTCTTTGGTGGTAACTCCACCACTGTCCGTCTGTGTCAGGGGACGCGCTTTGCTGGTTCCGCCACCCCCAAACAGACCACCAAGCGGCATGGCAGCACCTGCAATCTAAATTTAATGAGTGAATGTATGGTTACAAAAAGTTTAAACGATTATCAATTCAAAAATGCTAATAAATTACTGGTACAGCCGTAGAACAATACATGTGTGTGGCGGGCATAAAAGATGCCATATAGCTTGGAGCAACTGCGGCAACACAAGTCGGACAATAGACACATAAAAACGTATACAAGAGGCAGTAATATCGCTTAATTCTCATTACAAAACAAATGCTGGTTGTGCAAGTTTTATGAATTTAGATTGCAAATGAAAATTGGGGGTTTTGGTCGAGCGGGGGTCTAATTTTTTTGCACACGCCGAAAAATATTCTTCCTGCGTTAAATGAACAGAACTCCTGTCATACGAATAATTGTTAACTAATAAAACAACAAGAAAACAACTGTTGTTTCATGAAACAACAGTTGTTTTCTTGTTGTTTTATTAGTTAACAATTATTCGTATGACAGGAGTTCTGTTCATTTAACGCAGGAAGAATATTTTTCGGCGTGTGCCAAAAAATTAGACCCCCGCTCGACCAAAACCCCCAATTTTCATTTGCAATCTAAATTCATCACAGTTGGAAAAGCCATACAAACTTTTGGTGGTAGGATTTGCGCGCGTAATTACAAATTACGAAAACTTAGGTGAAAAACAGGAATTAAAATTTTAAAAAACTATTTTTGCACTTTGCTACAAAAATAGAATATGTTAACCTTAATGAATTTAATAAAAATGATTTGCTAAAAAATTCAAAGTTTTCTGAACATTTTGAGACCATTGCCAGCTCCTGAAACCCAGTAGCCGCTGAGAAAAAGTTCGCACCGTTATTCATGTCGAGACACAGAATTTTTTACATCAACCTTTGATACAAAAATAGAATATAATAAACTTAATAAAAGTGTAAGGAAAAATTTTGCTAAAAAATTCAGATTGTTCTGAAGGTTTTGAGACCATTGCCAGGTCCTCAGACCCAATGGGCACTGAGAAAAAGTTCGCACCGTAATTCGTGTCTGTGATTTTTCGAGTGACAAACATGAGAACTAACGTTTAAACTAATTTTCTGTATTTTAAACTGAATGAATTTCAATAAAAGTTGTTTGCTAAAAAATATAGGATATTCGGAACATATTTCGACTATTTGCAACGTCCACTAACCCTTGGAGGCCGAGAAAAAGTTCGCACCGTTATTCACCATGCATTCTGGCGGAAGTGGTAAACGCGCGCATTGTAACCCGCAAGCGCAGGCGTATATTATAAGGAGGGACAGAGACAATGTAGAGAAAGAGAAACTATGATTATGGAAAGTGTAGATCCTTTTTCCAGTTTCTTTTTACGTTTGGTTATTTATATTAATAGTCAAACATAATTAAAGTTATTATGACATACATATTAAAAGGGAATATGTATGCCCTTTTTGAAGTTAAGCTGTATTAATAGAATGTGTGTTCCTCATTAAGGAAACAACAACAAAAATTGTTAAAAGTTTCCCATTTAAAAGAAAATGATTTTCAAAGTTCATCTTTTCCATAGTAAACGCGTTGCTTGACCCCCTGGCTTACACGGCAGTGCTGATGGAGCAAAAAATTTTGCATATGTGTGCATACATCGGCATATAGCATGCAACAGCGACATATTTGCATGCAAATGAGAATATTCGAATTTACATATTCAGTCGCCTACTTAAATTCATGTCTGGTGTGGAAACTCTAGTTTCGCAGTTGTTTTGCTCATTTTGAGTGCCTACATATTCTCTTTAAGTTTCAGTGTAAATACAGAAAATTATTTGCAGGCACTCGCTGTTTTCCGTAATTACATGAAATCCGAAATCTTGTTGAAAAAATGTTGAAATCTCTAACACATGATAATACTAACATCAGTTGTGTGGTTACGTTGTCCAAGAGCACCGGCTCGTGGCAAGGTCCATACGATAAAGAATAATGGCTAAACTCTGTGCATGCACATTATATACACAGTATATATCTATTTAGAATCACTAGCGGCGGGGCGGCCTCTAGCTATTTCTAGTTTATTAACACATGCGGCTACCAACATCAGTTGTGTGTGTGCAATGACCTCTACAACTCAACTACAACCTTTTCATTATTATGTTAACTGGATTAGCTCAATATTCTTCAACCAAGTAAGCAGATATGAGTGCCTACGATGTATGTGCTAAGGAAACGTCTGAAGATTTCCACACGAGCAGACAACGCGAAACGTTTGCCAGCCAGTATGCGGACTACAATACCAGAGGAGCCAGGCATTTCGGGTGTAGAACTAGCTAGCGGCCGGCCCCGCCGCCACCCATTCTATGTAGAATATATCTGTATATATATTATGTTGTAGATATTTTAATATATATAAGCCATATACTTTATCCTTGCACCATGGCCAAGAGCGTGTGCTCTTGGTCAGCGTAGCATACACAACTGTGGAGTAGTAGGAGTATGTGTTAGTAAACAACATAAGATAGAGAGAAGTGCAATATATCTAAAGGACGACTAACTATCAACGTCACACACACACCACACACCTAAGTACAAAGCAATTAATCACTTGCAACTTCTCCTCACTTACACGGGCATAGGGCCTAGTGTAGGTTGTAGGTGGCGCACGGCCACAGAGTGGGGCCACAGAGTGGCCCTGGTTGAGCTATGCGTCAGTGTGGCGATCCCAAATTTTGCGGGCATTTTCCTTGCTCGTCCATCAGGCGCGCCGGCTTTCCTATTTCTCTCAAGAAATTAGGCGAGGAATAGTTATTTCGGGCTCCATGTAGGCACTCACCGGCCAAGTTTCCTCAATTAAAGTCTGAATGACAACCCTGCGTGGATTATCGACCTACACCTCTCAGCCTCTCACGCCGATCACAAAAGGAGTTGTTTTGTTGAGAAATTAATTAGAACAGAGATGGGACATATCTTCTTCTTATTGTTAGAGGCTAACAGAGAGCTTCCGACAGGCGTACTACCTTTGAGTTGAATAGATAACGGTGATGAGTGTTGTTGACATGAAACTGTACTGGGCTATCAGTGAAATAAAATGATATACATCTGTTATCGTTGTCCATTTACCTAATGCCCTAAATGCGATGATAAAAAAAGTATTCTCAGCCAGTCTATTTTTTCGTCACAGATCATAAGAAGGCAATAAAAATGGTTACCCCAATCAAGTAAACTTATCACCTCCTTTCCTCATTTCTTTAACTACTTATTTATAGATGTGTCTTGATCGATTCATCTGTTTAGTTATCCACCTATGTCAATCAACAAATATATCCAGTTCGCACAGTTAATATTTACAAAGTTGTTTTATTTTGCAAATGTTATAAAAGGACTAAGAACACAATAAGCATTGTTTAGTGTAAAACTTTACAATTTGGTATATTATGCTGCATCATAATTACCGTAGATTTGTGCGCACCCGAAAATTGTTATAAACGCACAACCGCGCCTGCCACACCCCCTCTCGGGCGGGTGTTTTACCAACTGTGTTCACAACAAAAATTATGTAACAAAAAATCCAATGAAAATTGTTCGTTTCGCGTTATTTTTGTAGTATTTTCTAACACTGCAGCATAATAAAGTTTAGATTACGGTCGTTATGGCGCATAATAATATTTACCGATACACAAAGAACTGCGACATCAATCAGTACAAAACAAATTCTTCTCTCTTACAATTGTGACTTGTAAATCCAATTATTTTTGTTGCTATAATTGCTTTAATTGCTTTAAAGGAGGAGGCTCACGAGAATGAAGTGCTCAAATAGTTTCCTTTTATCGAAGGATAATGGGTTTATCTTCCAAAAAACAAGTATTATAAGGTTCAGCGCTTTTGTTTGGAGGAATTAATTAATCTAAGAACTCGAAGTCAAATAAAATAACCTATCGTATGCAAGGTAGACTTCAAAGCTAAACATGCAAATTTACAAGTCATTTTGCAAGCCAGCACAAAATTTGCATGCCCACTATGGAAATCAACTATTTTTTACGATCCAAAATTTTGATAGAATTAACAGTTTTATATTGATTTACTCCTTCCAGTTAAAAGCTTTTGCATTGTAAAGCATGTCTTTCGGAACTTAATACCATCATCTTTCGATAAAAGGAAACCATTCGAGCACTTCATTCTCGTGAGCCTCCTCCTTTAACACAACTCCAAAGAAGGTGATTATAAACAGTTTATTGAAAAAGCAACTAAACTGAGCTACAGTAGTCGCTAATTATATGTGAAATCAACAAAAAAAAAAACATAGTCGTTTCGCTAGAAATATGAGGTGGATATATTTATCGAATCGACATGGAGCACAAAAAATAACTAAAAAAATAACAGACAAACATTCCATAATAATCGAAACTAGATGAAAGACGAAAATAATGGGTGTGTAATCGTTTACATAAATTGTATAAATAAACTAATAGGTGGTCGGTACTCCAAAAGAAAATCGCTCTGACATCTTACAATGTTCTTTTATTAGTTACATAAGTTTCACCCGCAGAGTGTCTAGAACTGGGGGTTTTGACTTTTTGTGAGAATAGCTTCACGTACTGTACATTCCTTTTCGAATATGTTTGAGCACAGAGACGTTTTGTAATTTACAAAATGCTGTGTTTAGATATTCGTGGGCTCCAAAAATGCCTAGTTATTCTGTAGTGTGGTACTAAACATCACTTCATAGTTGTAAGTTGCAACCAATACAGTGCATAGTTCTGTGTTCGGGTAGGCGTGTCGTTCGGTACTTACAGTAACATACTGTATCTAATTGTTGGATGTTACGGTACTTCATCAACAATAACTTCTAGAATTTCCAAGCCGGTTTCTTCTCATCTCGCTTATTCTTCTGAAGACATCGCATTGGTGAAGAACGACGCTCGCCTTCCGGAGGGCATAATTGATTTCTAAAATTAGGGGATAATTAAAGCGGAGTGACACGTGGTTTCGAAACGTGGAAAACTGCATTCCCATGTATTATATGCAAATTGGATCGTGCGCAGGTGGGCACAGAAACAAGGTGTTCTCAGGTTCACTTTAAGCTCTATGTGGACTGTATTCGTGGGGTTCAACTATTTCAAATACATTAAAAAACCAGGTACTGTATTGTAAGAAAAATGCTTAGAAAAAAACAGCCTGACAAACCTGCTGCTTCCTAGGGACTTTGCTGCGGGGCTTCTGTCGCGCATTCTAGACAACGGGGACTTGGCTCGGAGTGCCGTTGGTGAACTTTCCTGAACAAAAGATAAAGATAAAGAGCACCCCGTTATATCAACCGAAATCCGCCGAAACGGTGTGGCAAGATTTAAGTTTCCCGGTGGCCAAACTTCTCTGGAAGCCGGTTGATCTCCGCCAGTTTTACCAGCTTCGAACTTTTACACCTTTGGTGGGGTGAGGCGGTGAGGGGCTCCGGGCTGGGATCGAACCAGTTATCGGTGGCGTGAGCAAGGGTCTTGCCACTCGACCACGCCCCTCCTGAAGAAAGTCGATCGGTCTACGACTCGTAAGAAATATTTCCTCGAAAAATAAACTGTCTACCTTTTCCCTCTCTTCGCTACTATCGCTCGACGAACACTGCGTTTGTCCTTGAATTTCACAGATCATGTCTTCTTTTTGCTAAAAAAAAATGAAAATGTCTTGAATTTCAGAAAAATTATTCCAAAAAACTATGCCCTTACCCAACTCTGCATTATCTGACACATACTTCTAGTTTCTGGTCCATCTGACACTGTCTGACACATCTCTGAATTATCTGACACAAGCACCTTAGTTTCTGACCCATCTGACACACCTCTGCATTCTCTGACACAAACCTCAAGTTTTAACCCACCTGACACATTTTTTTGCACACCTCTGACACCATCTACAACGCTCAACCTTGCTTGACTGTAAGTGAGTCTACGAGGTGCATATGTAAATACGACAACGCTGCGCTCTGTCCTGGCTCACCTAATGATGCCTATCTATTCTATGATCAACGTTTGCACTTCACGGAGCCGAACTCGACTTCCTAATTCCCAAATCTAGCCGCCAACGTATTGAGCCACACCAACCTGCAATGCGGCTTCTAATTCAGCGATTTTTATCTTCAGTTCTTTCTCTCTTGCCAAATCGATAATAGCCACAGTCGGTGGAGACGCCAGTTCGTCGGTTTGACATTCAGAAGATTCTCTAAAATGTTGATTTGAAAAAAAGGAATACGTGAACACGATAATTGTCGTAGTGTATGATATTTATAGTAATATGAATTACTGTAGATGATATATGTATTAGTTTGGACCCTTGTTAGTAGGAACATAGGAACCGTTCTGAATCACGTTCGTCTTAGGGTATCCTTTTGATCGTATTTTTCGATGTATGCATCAATAAACTATTTACAGTTGTAAGAACAAAAGTCTAATATCAGAATCGGTTGAATCCGCGCTGAGTCATCTAACAAGGAGTTATATGGCGTAGACGATGACCCACGCTACAAACTGCAACTCTACATGATAAAGTACATAGAAAAGCAGATCTGAGAAAAATAATACTGTACTATTTTTTATTCCTGGCAGCATGTGACAATGGCCTGAAATGGAGCATAACACAAACTTTGATGGGCCAAAACTCCCTTTCAAAATAAAAAATAGTACAGTATTATATTTCTCTGATCTGCTTTTCTATGTACTTTATCATGTAGCGTTCCAGTTTGTAGCGTGGGTCATCGTCTACGCCATATAACTCCTTGTTAGATGCCTCAGCATAGATCAACTTACCTAGCAATCCGTCTCCTCTCCCTCTCCCTCTCTTTCTCCAACTCCTGCTCTAATTCACTGATTCTCTCATTTTGTTGTTCATTCTCCTCCTTCAGTGTGTCTCGCTCCTCCGCCAAGTGCTCAATCTTGTCGCACAAGGTTCTGGAATTATGGGAAGTATCCTAAAACGGTATTGTAACCAGTTTCTAAAATTTGCACATGATACGCATATCCAATGTATCCTATGTAAATTTAGTTCCGGAAGCTTGCCGGACGGGCACCAAATTTTCATAGGATATATAGGAAATGCGATCACATGCAAATTTTATAAACTGGGTACAATACGGCTTTAAAATCTCGTTGTTACTTGTTTCCTATGTTCACAGTCATCGACACCGAACACAATCTTGCTATGCGCTTTGTTTGGAATCGTATTATCTCGCGTATTTAAAATATACTATTGTGTTGATTGAATATCAACATAACTATTGTCTTATTCTTACCGTTCAGGATTCGGATCATTGCTTTCGGCAAATGTGGCCAGCTCTTCAGTCTTTGTCTTCAGTTCACCCTAAAATGTATAAGAAATAATGGTCTCACTCTCTCTCTCTCACCTCTCTCCCTCTCTCTCTCCCCTCCCTCTCATATCCCCTACCTTCATCTTATTGGCTTCCTTGATGAGCACGCTAATCTTATCTCTCAACTCCTCCAACTGCGCACTCTTCTCCTCATTCTCCTTTCTCTCCTTCGTCAGTTGATCCAGAAGGTTGTCTTCCTAAAATGAGCTAGAATTAATTACTGTACACTTACAGTAGTCTGTTTTACTGTATTCTAATGTATGTTCATTTGCATAAGCTGCATAAGGATGCTGGGCTACTCGATGTGTTTCAAAAACCGGCCGGTATTTCGCTTTAATACCCTAACTAGAACTCACCTCATCTTCATCTACGAAGTCGGTTTGCGTTCCGAATGTAAGCATATCCGGAACAGCTGCAAAAAGATAAAAAATAAAATAGACACCACATAAGACTTACAAGACATTCTGTACTGATTGGATCATATTGGTCCGTCTAAACTAACCTAACCCCACAAGTCTTCATGCCTCAAGTGGCATCTGTTGAGACCGAGTAGTTTTTTTTAATAAACAGATAAAGAGTACCGGGTTATATCAACCGAATCCGCAGAAACGGTGCACCGGGGTCCGGTTCTTTTCTGAAGCCGGACGAACTGGCCTTTAAACTTCGGAGGCCAATTTTCTCGGGAAGCCGATTTATCTCCGCTGGTTTTACCCAGCTACCAACTTTTACCCCTTTTTTATATATTAAATTTTACATTTTCTAAGGAAAAGAACAGAAGGTGGAAACAAAATTCACCATCTCTCTCCTTCCTGCCGACAGCGAGAAGCGTCTTTGTAAGTCGTTCGTTTTCGTCACTCAGTTCACTTAAACAAAAGGTTTCATTACACCGGGTTATACAAACTACCGGAAAAAATTCTCAACCGAGCTACACTCTTTTACTGTAAAAGGAGAGCAATAATTTTCCATGAGCCTGTACTTCAAGTTATAAACTCTACCTCATTCGAAGCTGAGTCTCAAGTTCGTCTTGGAGTTTCTTCTCCACGAGATCTTCTAGTTCGGCCATCTAGAATAAACAAAGTGAAAAAGTAAAGATATACAGAACTCCCGAACTCTGTGACTAACCACGTAACAACCACGGGGTTTTATCCCCTTAGTGCCCGTGGTCTACCGTAAGAAACGAAAATTCAACAAGATATGCAATTGAGCATCGATTAGCTTACCTTATTGTGCAGTTTCTGTCTTTCCGAGTGGTCTTCAGAGAACTCCTCGCTGCTCAATAACTCGTGCCTAAATTCGAAAAATCTGCACTCCTTTTTGACGCTTCCGTATACTTATCGACGGTGTGGAAACTAAGGACTAAGCATTCGGAAACTTCCAAAAAACATCTGAGAATGAATCAAGCAATCAATACGGATCGATAATCAAGCACTGCTAATCACTCCGAGTCAAGAATGATCTATCCCAATAACCAACAGTTCCATGTTACTGATAAACTCGTTTGACTGATTATGTGTTTCAAAGTTGTTTCAATGTTTGGGCAGGGTATAAACCCGTAAAAAGGGCGACTGCTAATCGATAATAGTTGATAGTCATGTCATGATCAGCTGATCAGGAAAAAGAATGCCGTACCTAATCTCATCCTTGATCGCACTCAACTGATCGGCAGAAAGCTGATTCTCCTCGTGCACGTGCTTCTTCAGCTCTTCGATCTCAGAGTTCTAAAGTCATAATAATGGTTGAAAACTGAAACCAAAAACCTTGAGCAGGCCGGACCGTGTATTTCAGGCACGGGACCGGCGCGGAGTTCAGCTCTCTTGCGAAGACGGATATAACCTCTAAACCTCTTCCTCTTAGAATCTCGTCTCATCGTAACTCTGTAAGCTTGCCCAAAACCTTCGTCGTGTCGGGCGCTTCATCAAAATGAATACAAAAGGCGGTCCATGAAATAAAAAAGCGCAATGTTTTTTGATTACATAAGCCATACCTTGGAAGCGATCCTCGTCCTATATTCCTCCAAGTGTGCGTTCATTTCTTCAATCGCTTGCTTCACAACATCATCAGCCTAAAAAAATATCGGCTACCCTATATTTTGATGGACCCCTATATTTTTTACGGACCCCTATATTTATTTCGGACCCTTATATTCTTTTCGGACCACTATAACCAAATAGAGCCAAAATAACTCATTTAGAACCTTTACATACATATAGAATGTTTTTTGAAGTTGGAGCTATATTTTCCACGCTTCCGTCTCCAGTTTTTTTGCGTCTAAAGCGTTTTTGCCCATGGTTTGTGAAGCTTGTACTGAGCAACAGTATTCTCAAGTATTATGCGTAACTTGTGTTCCATCATTCTTTGCATGTAAAACATGGAACTATGCTGTCCCGTTTAGTGACCACAAATCACGTGTCACACCGCTTTGAAATTTACCTGATCTGAATCTCCGCCCTCCTCTGCCTTCTGTTTCTCTAGTGATTGAACTCGAGCTTCCAGAATACGTTTTTCAATCCTCAAACACTCCATCTCACGTTCGGTACACTGAAAACACATTTTGAAAAATGAAAAGAAGAACTAAATAAATTGGTTTACCGCATACTTATGCATAACCCGAGGCACCTGCGTAAGTTGAATTTTAACGCTGTAACCGTGTCGCTGTCGATCCTACCAACAATCCCTTGAAGCCTAACCATCAGACAGCTTCGATATGACTCACCAAAGAAAACCCTACCCACTATTCCGAATTCATCATAGATCCCCAAGCCTTTGTACGCTAGCAACATTCTAGCTATCAATAATAGAAGCTCTAACTCACTCCAACAGTTACAAGACCTAAGGACGAAACCCCGAGGTATATCCCCAACCTGTCTCAGCTCGTCCTTGTCTGCCTGTGCCGAGTGCTCCAAGTCCTCCTTGAGTGCATTGTACTGCTCCTCCAACTCGTTCAACTTGATGCTGAACTCCTTCTTCATCGCGTGCTCACGCAACTCGGCCTGAAATGTCAAAGGTCCAGACACTCTCTCTCTCTCTCTCTCTCTCTCTATCTATCTATCTCTCTCTCTATCTCTATCTCTATCTCTATCTCTATCTCTATCTCTATCTCTATCTCTATCTCTATCTCTATCTCTATCTCTATCTCTATCTCTATCTCTATCTCTATCTCTATCTCTATCTCTATCTCTCTCTATCTCTATCTCTATCTCTATCTCTATCTCTATCTCTATCTCTATCTCTATCTCTATCTCTATCTCTCCGGCAGCCTTAGTTCGGAACATAAATTAGATATCCCATTGACGATCGATAATTTTGTTAAGTTAAGTTTTTTAGTATATTGGACGGTTTTCATGGCTTTTGGAGATTTACCGAAACATAAGGAAATCACAACAAAAAGTGTCCATACGAACTTTGATACATTGATAAAAAAGGATAGCGATCCTGCTTGATCAATTATCGATCGATCGATGGACTTGTCGTATTGATTAATTGATTTAAATCATTGTAAAAGCAAATCTAATAAGTACCTGTTGTTTTTCCTTCGCGAGTACCCTTTCATAGTTGGCCTTGGCTGATTCTTTCTCTTTGGTCACGCTTTCGAGAACCTGAAAGTTCTTAGCCTTAGGATTTATCATAAAGTTAATAATTACAATTTAGATTAGATTACTTAAAACATATAGATGCAAGAAATATTAAAACTAAATTCGTTACGGTATGGTGTGGTGGGGACTTGGGGAACTAAATGTGGTGAATATTGAGCCACGGCGAAAATTTTGACCCAATTCCCTCTGAGGCCATATTCACCACTAGTTTCCCCACGGGGAATTCCCTGTCTTTTTCTCTGCGTGTCTCACGTTAGAATACTATTTTCTGTCCCGAGGGAATCGTACTGGTGAATTTGGTGTTTTAGTAATCCTTCTTTAGTGTTAATACACAACTGACCGCTTGTAGAGCTTGGACTTGAGATTCGTGAACGTGTGAGAGTGATTCGCTCTGAGATTGCAAGTTGCTGCGCTCCTGAAAATAGGAAGTTTAGGAGCAAAAAACTAAGTATTACATAAACTGAGGTCAAGTAGTGGGGAAAATTTTCGTACCCTTCCACCAAAATTGGACATTTTTATGTCCCAATAGAGGTCAACCCTTCCATCATTTTTGCCCTTTTCCACGAATTTTCCTATTGGGGTCTCGATGTATGGCAAAAATTGCCGATTTTTGCTTCCAAGTATAGCTTTAATTACCGTAGATTGGCACTACACGAGAACAACTACAGACCGCCAAAAAATGGTCCCGCGGCGGTAGCCACAGGACTATTTTTTTCGAGCGTGCATAAACTGTGCATTTTCGCCGCCTCTAGTATTATCAATGGTGCATTTTCTAACTTTCAAAGGTGTATGCAAAATCGTACACGAGATGCACATTTGATACTTGGAAGCAAAATGCGCTGTTTTTGCCATACATCGAGACCCCATATAATTTGCTAGAAACGGGGCGTGGTTTAGACACCCTTCCACCAAATTTTACCCATTTTTCCATGAATTTTTCATGTACCCTTCCACCAATTCCGGCGTACCGAAAACAATTTCCACCACTTCTTGACCTATGAATAAATAGCTAGATGAAAAAAATCAACAGATTTAGTAAAACGGATTAAATAAAACAGAAATAACAGAAGCGTGGTGCCCACTTTTTTTTAGTTTCATGCGAGTGTTTTACAGACGGTGCCACATCTTGCAATTCAGGTGGCGGGCAGGAGCCAAAACAACAACCGCTCAACCATACATGTGCGCCACTCACCCGCTCAGTGTGGGCCGTACGTGCGCCAGGGCTACACCAGGTTGAGCGGTCTTGTGGAAAACGGGAAGTAAAGTAGCAAACATCTTGACCAAAGTGAGCTCACCTTCTCCAGAAACTCGACTTTGTTCTTCATCGCCTTCAATTCTTTCTTCAGGTCTGACATTACGGATTCCAATTCCGAGTTTGAGTTCTCGACTGAGGCCAATAGGTCTAAATTGTGTTTTAATTTGAGTTCTACTTTAGATTTGAAACTAATATAGGAATTCCGGAGTGTTCACTTAAGTGCGCATGCTCCCTCTCTCACTACTATTTTGTTCATGTAGACGGGTAGTGTCGGCGATAATTCTATAACGGTGGGTGCGGTGGATCTACCAAATCGCAATTTGCCCAATAAAACTGAGCTATGTGAAGAAAAAGCTAAGAATTTTCTTTTCATCATTTCATTGTGATGCACACCCTGTGGTGTTGTTTAATAAATAACTAATAATAATAATGACTTATCATAACGAACGCCGTGCGTCGAAAAGGTTATCGGTCAAACAAGTTCGGATGTGTCGATGATGGTGAGAGCGTTTTTTTGCGTTTTTTCCCCATTACCAATTACCCAACTTTGTTTAAATGAATACATAATCATCAACGTACCACATTTCCTGCTCAGTTCCTCTTGCATAATTTCCGAATTCTTTTTACGATCTTCGGCTTCGGTGTTCAGTGAATTACATACGACTAGAGCGTCAGACATCTCGCCACGCGCCACCTCTAGCTAAATAATGGGGTTACAAGTAATTCTGCACGAAACTTGCATATATAATATGAAAAAGTAAAATACTACAAATTTTCACCATACTTGGAAACCCCATTATACACAGTAAAATTTTACCGTCCAAAGACTGTTTACGTTGAAATTTCAGTCATTTTATTTTTTTTCGTTGTTCCTAACAGTCTAAGCGGCGTCTGTAACTTTTGAACGTGTGTATGTTTAATAAATTATATTATTATTAACTCGAACCAATTATCAAACCCAAAGAGAATAAAGAAGGTCATTGTAACAACAAACAAGAGCTGTAAAAATATAAATATTATCAAAAATTGTCAAACCTCATGTCGCACACTCTGCAACTCGGCCTCCTTTTCACGTAATTTACGTTGCAAAGAATTGACCTAAACGGAGATATAATAATAATAAATCCTTATTGGTCGATGGATGAGGCAAAAAATGAGGCAAACACGTGAATTTTGTAAATGACCAAAAGGAACCCTAAGATGTCAGCGCAAGTGTTTAGTTGTATAACTATGACTATAAACATTTGCGAGAATTTTGGCGAAAAATTCAAAATGTCAAAGATATTGACGTGAAATGCGTGGGACAATATCCACAGAAAAATATTAGATTCAAAATCGGGAACGAGCAGTGCTGGGCGTGCGCTCCTTTCACGTCACGGCGCCATACCAGCGCCGCGCACACCAAACATTTTAATTGCCGCCGCCACCCGCTCACTTTACTGTAACTACGCCAATTCTCACTTCATTTTTCCACATTCTGAGACCATCCCGGCTTCCTCGGGCCTCATTTTGTAGCTCATTGAGACGGTCGTTGAACTCATCTTGCCTGAAAGGATTCTTATATTCGGGAACGATTCCCTCGGGGAAAGAGTCCCTGGGGACAGATAATAGCATTCTAATGTGAGAGACGCAGAGAAAAAGACGGAGAATTCCCCTGGGGAATTGAGTGGTGAATATAGCCTCATGTGGACTTTCTGGAGTCTACAAATATCCCAAAAATTCGGTGTGATTCTGTCAATACCGTATTTCTGCACGAAAACTGCATATATAACATGAAAAATTTAAAAAAAATATATTCTCGTGTAGTCCCAAAATACGGTAAATTTTTAGCATATTTATAGCCCCCATTAGAATTGTAGAATCTATCTGAATATGCCCTTCAGCTTCTCAACGTGTCTTCTGTTATCATGTGCCTGTTTTTGAATTTGAACACAAGTGAGAAAACCGCGCTCCAAACACCCATAGTTCGCCGAGCATCCCCCAAGGATGAGCTACCGTAACCAAATGCAATTTAACTGGAAATTATGTTTGGCTAATTGCCCTGTGGCCGGTTTCACAAAAATGTAACTCTCGGGTAGGTTACAGGCGTCTCCTGTTCAGCGTGCTCTCTCGGCTTCGTCTCGCTGCCTGTCAAACGCAGAGAAAGCCGAGAGAGAACGATAAACAGGAGGCGCCTGTAACCTAATCCCAGCGTTAAATTTTTGTGAAAACGGCCTCTGAAGTTCAAGATCTCTATTCAATTAGCCTACCTGGCAGCTAATTCAGCCTTCAGTGCCGCTTCGTGATCTCTAAGTGCCTCTAATTCTCTGGTGTACAACATCTTAGCTGCAGCCAACTCTGTGTCGTATAGAGACTGAGCCCTTCGAAGTTTCATCTCAAATGTCTCTCCCAATCTCTCCTTCTCTGACCGAAGACTCTTTCTCTCTTCTTCTAGCCGACGGATTTCGACAATGTACCTAAAGTAAGAGATTTAGGATAAGAGAATTCTTCAATAATCAATGAGATATCAGTTCTTCCCCTAGAACCCTAGAACCTGTGTAGACACGGTAACTCTGGAACCACAGGTAGAATAGGAAGAATAGCAAAGCGTATTTATAGTAGAATATTAGATATTAGGTAAACAATATGTTGGCACGTAAGCGAAGGAACAATTGCACGTGCGAAATGATGTTAGCTGTGGAAGCCCGTCTACGGATGGTAAATGAAAATGGCGACAATTTTAAAGCGAAACACCGGCCGGATTTTGAAGCACATCGAGTACACCGGCATTCTTATCTAGCATATGCAAACGTGCGTAGATTGGAATAAAAACTCGAACTAAATTCGAGTAACTTAGCATAAGTACGTGGAATTCAGTTGTCCACGGTGCATTTCAAAAACCGGCCGGTATTTCGCTTTAGTGGAAAAACCACTCACTTTTGTTCCAAATTGAGAAGTTGTGATTCGGAGAACCTCTGCTCCAGAACCTGTATCTCTTTTTGGTGTTCTTGTCGTAATTTATCCAGTGCCGACTCCTTTTCACGTTCGAATTTGTCCTGCAATTAGTTTCGATACTGTACCCCGCAGTTTCGATACTGTACCCTGCAGTTTCGATACTGTATCCTGCAGTTTCGATACCGTACCCTGCAGTTTCGGTAATGTATATAATCATGTACCAATCGAGCCAAAGAGATACTCTCTATCAGCATAACAGCGCAATTACTTTGCCTAGTTCCTACACTTAATACTAAGTAGACTGTAAAAAATATAATGTGACCGACCCATCACACTCGCTCGGGACAATCCTATTGAGCTACACGAACCACGCTTCCACTATTGCGAATAAATTCTACTGAATAAATAAATCTTTTACGCCACAAGAGCGTGCTCCTTTATTCAAGAGTAGACCAATACATTGTTCAAAGCTTATGACTTTATCGCACTTTTCCACATTGACATTACTATAACTACTGTATTACCTGCAGTGCTTGAAAGCTCTTCATTCGGGTTTCAAAGTCCTTCTTTGCGCCTAAAACTTCCTCAGAAAGTGCGAGAATCTTGGATGAGTAGTCGGCTTCTAGTCTTCGTTCACGGTCGGCCACTCTTTCTCTAGAAGACCTTGCATGATTATGACATTCCGAAATGGTCGAAATGTCGTTTCGCCCAAAAATAGGGTCGTATCATTACGATTACACGCATGAATTCAGGATGAGAAACTAATCCAGTACACCAAGTCGCATTGATCGACACATATTTCACTGCAGATGATTCCAACAGTGAACAGTATTTATCAGTTATAAGATCAATTATCAGAGCAGACACTCATCAAGGGCCCACTCTGGACCCCAACCTTATTGTTAGCTAAACTGACTATCCACATGGGGCACTCTCTCCCGATCCACAACGGGAAGGAGTGGATCTCCGGTATTTTCCTTATACTTACTTGTACTCGGAAAATGTGCCCATAACATTGTATTTCTGTCGTTCGTACTCGGCTACCGTATCCTCGAGTGATTGTATTTTTCTTTTCAGTTCTGATTCACGATATCGTGGGGCTCCTGGAAGGATATGAATCGAATTAGCATAGTTACAGTATCCAGACCGTATAATTATTTTCTTGTTAATTTGCTCAAACTTCACATTTTTCAATGGTTTGATTACATCTCTATGGTACAAAATGTGAGACGATATAGTTGTAGGAGTAAAGTGTGCCTCTATAAATTATTGGCAACTTACCACCGGGACTCGGTGAGCCACTCGCTGATAGTATGGACAGTAGACTATGATCAGACAAGGGTCCTTCTGGCCCTTGACAATCATTTGGAGGTGTAAGGGTGACAAGTTGCAGCTTCTGAAATTAAGGAACCTTTATGTACTTAAGGAACGCGTGATTTATAAGGAACAATAATATTTCATACGTAACCATTTAGGCTCGGTTCAATTGATTCAATTATCGGGTCAAGCGGGAGCCTACTTTATGCCGTGAATCATATGTTTTCATTTTGTGGCATGCTGATTATAAAAGCAGGAGATAAAATGTGTTGCGCTTCATATATACACTCATTTTCGAAGGTGGCACAATATGTATGGTTTTGGTTTTCTTCTAAACCAATATTTCAATTTTGAATTTCGGACTATTCGAGAAACGTATTTTGCAACACACGGTCGTGGTCCTGAGTTCACTAGAAAGTACTTGATTTTATACATCAACTTTTGTAACGTATTCCATACACTGAAAAATCACGAAATGCAAATTCTCCATCGCGAATGCCTAATCGCCTGATTAGCATACGAAAAGCCTCAATATATACCCAGCCCACAGTAGGTGAGGTATCCATCTCAACAATGGCCCAATCTGTACCTCCCGGTGATATCGGCACCCAGCCCAACGCCAAGGTCGTCTTCAACGCGCCCTACGATGACAAGCACACCTACCACATCAAGGTGAGAGGGGTTCTCTTGTATTTCTCCAATTAGTGGCTAAGTGCCTTACCTTGATTGATATACCCTAATTATCAATATCTAATTCCTTTTCTTTAGGTGACCAACTCTGGAGGACGTCGTATCGGATGGGCGTTCAAGACCACCAACATGAAGCGTCTTGGTGTGGACCCACCCTGCGGAGTGCTCGACCCCAAGGAGGCTGTGCTCGTCGCCGTCTCTTGCGATGCCTTCGCCTACGGACAGGAGGACACCAACAACGACCGTATCACCATTGAGTGGACCAACACCCCCGATGGTGCCGCCAAGCAGTTCCGCCGTGAGTGGTTCCAGGGTGACGGAATGGTCCGCAGAAAGAATCTGCCCATCGAGTACAACCCATAAGCTTGTCCGAACAATAAAAATGAAAAAGCTCGGTTGTTTGTTTTGGTTTTCCCGTTCTCGTTATTTTGATTCTGATGTGGTTCTGTATATTGATACACTGTAATTCGTTTTCTCTCGCTTGTTGCTTGATCGGTTAGTACCATATGGGTAGCAATGTGGTTGCAACTGTGCAGTTAGTCCCTGATTGTGAGGAAGAGAGCTAGTAATGGAACTTCGAAGCTTCGGATCGAAGTCTCGTGGAAACTTCGGATTAGTTTCCACGGGTGGCGGTAATAAGTGAATAATATGAACAATGGTTATACGGTCGTTGTGGTGGTATACGCTATGCAATAAACGACCCTTGTATTCAGAATCTTAAATTATTTATTGTTTTGGTTTATTCATCAAAAAAATCCCACCTGATGCGTGCTCACAAGATCTGGCTTTGGCGGAGGTGCAGGCCATGCTGATATTGTTGGATGTGAACAGTGTTCTTGAGCCGCTGCGGCAGCGCGTTGCTCAGCACCGCTAAAATATTATGATTAGCACAGTCATGTCATGCATTTTTCATGGCCCTTGGGCCCTTGTTACTGCGAACCTGCGGTACTACTGGGTAATTGTTGCACACCAGCGACTAAAAAACTGAAATTGCAAGACTAATGATGTGTCCAGTAGGCTAGACAACAAATATTTCACGGAAACGTAATATCATTTGTACTGACTTTTGGACCAAGAACAGCTGATCCTGTGGCCGAATCAAACAAAATGACAGATCGTTTTAGTGACGTCATTGGTAACGTGGCCAAATGTTAGACGAAAGTACGAGAGAGAGAGAGAGAGAGAGAGAGAGTGTGAGAGAGAGAGAGAGGAAAGAAAGAAAGAGAGAAGGAGAGAGACCGAAAGAAAGAAAGAGAGAAAGAGAGAGAGAGAGAGAGCAGAAGGTCCATGAAAAGCACTACTCTTGAATTAAATAATTTTTGCACTTTACGGGTGGTAACGTAAATATCTGGACAGCTTTCAGACTCAGGGAACAGTTTACTTTTATAACGACCCAGTGTGTGTCCCAGGGTACGGTAGTCATAACCTTCTCCAGTGTCCCGGTTACCCATACCTTGGTCTTGGAGATCGACTCGCTCTCCGACTCCCGGCCGTATGAGGAGAAACTGAGCGCAGTCGACGGTCAAGCTCATCAGAAGTGAGGAGGGTGAGCTGAACAGGGAGCAAATCGATATTTTGATCATTTATTGGTTTATTGATTGATTATTGAATATTTATTGGGTTCATCCTGGATTCTACAATTCTGCTTGCACTGAAGATAATAATTGGACAATAAAAGAAGAGAAAAGTGTGTTTATTAAACGAAATTATGGATTCCTCAGCCCACTTAGCGTTTTTTCGTGTTCCGAAGAAAACACGCTTTTCTTCTTCTTTTTCTTCTTCTTTTTTTCATTACTTTTTAAATTTCAATTGAAACCAACCCTGTCCAGGATCCGATCGCCCATGTTATACATAAGAAAGTAGTCTTCAGATGAATATCTGGCAGATTAAGAAACAATTTTCAAGACATCGTATAGAAAAGTAAGGTGGAAGCCTGAAATTGCGATTGAATTTGGAATGTAAACGTTTTCTCGGCAAAAGAATTTACGATGTGGCATAGTACACAGGAAAACGAAAAAATTGCCGAAACTACAGAAAAACCGTCGTTGGCCCATCACCAAATGGTCTGGTGACTGGTTCGTGACCAGCTGATGACGATTTTCGATGAAATTTGGTCACGAGTTGGTATCTTTATGCACACCAAAGGTAGCAGCTATACAGTACCTGTGTAGGTTGCATATGTAAATGTATGTAAATGTGCGCAATGTCAGCACCACCAAGTTTGACACTAACATCAGGGATTAAATTTTATTTAAAAACATTAGTACAGGAATTTAATCAGGAAATAAAAAAAACTTGAGCAGTTCAACTAAGTGGCCTACAAAACTTTGTAATATATTGTTGTGTTCTCTGTTTTATTATTACGCACTAAGTAATCTCATTCATAAACAAATTTTAATCTACACCAAAAAGCTTATGTAAAAAGAGTAACGGAATGAAAATAAACAATAAAGAGCATTATAATGGACTCTGGGCCTAAACCGCATGCCGGCTGATAGCTACGAGATAGTATTAGGCAGCGAATCTATACAACACCTGACGCGGAAATACACAGGGGCCGAGTTACAACGGATATACCGACCCTAGGACAAGGGATAGCAGATATCTATACTAGAGTGAAGAGAATATTTCATAATAAAACTCTGAGAATAGTGAACTTGTGAGTCATTCATAACTATGTGAACACCAGACGGCTCACGCCGCCTGAGGCGACTTACATGGAAATATGGTTGGTTTAGCATGGGCATACTTATATACAAAGCTTCAAATGTATCATAAGAAATTCACATAATAGGAAACAATTGCATATGCATACTTGTATAGCTGCGACACTCTTTTTATACCCGAACATGAAAATTTGCATTTCGTAACGCACATCGGTATGCAAATTAGGCTACAACTCTTTTATATAATAAGATGTTTGCACGCTACAGTAGTTACGCGTACCTACAGTACTATCTAGGCATACGAGCCTATGTTCCTATTTGGCAGGGTGTCGCCCTTCGAAACTGACATGGTGGCGTCCTTTCGGGCCCCCAAAGACAGAACCCTGGCGACACGGAGTCAGGCTGCTACGAATAGTGTAGCATCAGGAGTACCCTACGGTAGTTTAGCCAGCAAATAAAACCAACCAAACATCCCCGCCCCATATGCGACCCAAATAACACATCCACACCAATAGAACATCAGCAAATGAATACAAACTTTATTATTTTTCACATATCAACTACAATATGACTAACATTGTATCATACTTACAATTAAATGACTTATAACTTATATACCGCTTCAATATTACATTAAAAGAAAAGCTGATTAACAACTGTACGCTTAATAGTTCTCTACTCTATACTCTACACATAAAACTCTATGTAATTAAAAAAAGAAGTAAATAGAGTTACAGTAATATAAGGAAAAGTATAAATGATGTAAGTTATACTCCTCGAAGTAGTTCTCTGTTCTAAATTCTTACTCTACGAGTAAATAATCTGTAGAAGTTCTACTCTAAAGAGTTATCTATTCTATGCTCTATGATACTCAATAAAGAGATGCTCCATATAAGTTCAGTTCTTCTCTAAATAATATTCATATGTTTAGCTCAAACAATCAAAGCTAGCACTATGAGGCCTAAAAACAAGCGAAGGATAAAACAGCTAAACCACAACATTACGGAGAAGTAGGGTATGATAAAGAAATAATAACAACTAATTAAATAAGAAAGTGCGGGGCCAGTAAAACTAATACTACCAAACTTAAAACTACTAACTTTTTAGAGTTAAAAGGCCGTGTTAAAATTGCAGTTGTAATATGCGGCAACAACTGGATAGACAAAAATCATACCACCATTGCTAACATCTCACCTAATATGAGGTGGCGCATAAGATATGGTCTAGGTCTAAGATTGACCGAAATCAGATAAACTCGTTTCTTTGCACTTTGCAATGTAAAATGCATACGCAAAATCATATTTTCTCCTTCGGTCAATCCTAACGCGCTACAAAGCAGGACGAAATTATTAACACGTAGGAGATTAGAAAACTAAGTGCACCACAATGCCAATAAACAAGGTGTTCGAAATGGTTATGGGTGCGATGTACCCATGTACATTCAATATGGTTCCTTTTTCATCAGTATTCATATACAGTAGAAGTCACAAGCAGAGAGCAGCCAGGCGCGGAACCTAAATCACAATTATTTTTTGGCATTCTCGACATTAACATGAATTTGTACATAGAATTGAAGATTTATAGTACCCCAAATGGACAATACAAAGATACTATGGCTTTATAGGAAAGAGCGCAGTATTTTGTGGGAATGAAAAACGCATAATAACCCACCAATGGGGTGTCCTCTACACCAATGGGGTGTACTGGGGTATAATGTTCGTCCAGTCTGTACATAAATCATAAATACCTACACATACAGAAAAACAGATAGTAAGTGTCATAGTAAGTCATAGTAAAACAGATAGTCATAGTAAGTGAACAAACCTTGTGAACTTCTGATGGGTCCAGTAGAGAGTCGCCTCATATTGTCCGCGTCTGAGTTTGCACCACACCTAAAAGAACATCCCGATGAGCAGTCCAATACAACCACAACCATTTGGTTAATATAATGTACGGTAGTAATAAATATGAAAATTTGCACACCTACTGAACTGGTGTATCCGGGAGGTGATGCGGTGAGCCTCTAAACAACTCTGCCTCCGCTTTTCCAGCCGTGTCCCATCGATTCCCGTTGTCCCATCAGGCAGAATATCCGTTCCTCATTTCGTTTGGTTCTGAAACTTGAAACTGCGAAATGAGATGAGATTATCATGAAAACGACAATAACTATACGACTAACCAGTTTCCCTTCTTTTTTTACGCTTCCCTAAAGAACAGTTCAATAAAGCGAACACCAAATCGAATTGTTAAATCCATCATACCCCTCTAGCTCTAGATTTCACGCACTACGCATAATGTTATATATCCTATTCAGAATACCTTTATTATGTAACCCTTAGTTTCATTTGAATTGCTTTACTATTCTTAGAACTCACAGTAAGAATGTCATGGGGTCTACAGCAGTAACCAACCAAACCCAACCTCTTACTAACGCTCAAATTATGTACAACAGAGGTCGCAAGGTTTGAAGGTGACAATACCTGGAATTGAAATAAACATGAATTGCTGGGCTTTTAGTTATACCATTTAATACACTGGCGTTTGAATAAAACGAGGAATTAAAGTAAAATTACAACTTACCGGCGAAAAAGAAGAACTTCACACTCGTGGCTAGCAGCTTTTCACATTCAGTCGACTGGCTTATTGACATCCCGATCTTAGGGAATGGATCCAATGAATAATTTAGAATTTAGATTCTAAAAGACTGCTCTACAATGGCTGTTATCGAAAGTTTCGATAACAGTCATTTAAGACGTTCAGGCTGCAGGGTATTCCATTCATTCCAAAGACAGTTTATAACGAAAAGCAATAACAAACACATAAAAACAACAAGGCAAAGAGAAGAAGTAAAATGCTTTTTTCTAAAGCAAAACTCAGGAGAACCTTATCGAGGTCGCTGCATCGGCTCCTATCGAGGGGGCAAGTGCTTGCAACCCAAGGGCGATAGAGCTTGTGCATCGACCGCGTCAGTTTTGGCTGCGCGCCGACCCTGGTTTGAGGTAGGACGGAAGCCTCGATAAAGCCTCGATAGAGCCTTGGCATCGACCGCGTCAGTTTTGAACCCAACCTAATTCTCTGCACTCTAGTATATACACACACTATTTCCGAGCACTTCTCTGCCTCATCCCTCATAAATTGCACACTATTTCCTTGACTTTCCTGTCTGATCTCTCTCAATACGCACACTATTTCCTTGCCTTCCAGTATCTAATCTCTCAAATAAAATTTTATTACTTTTTATATGAATAAATAAGAATATCATACAAGGAAATAAACGCGGGTAAAGTCGACGAAGAATAATAATAAGATAGACGGGGATGCAACCTATACTTAGCCTATAAGGGATTTGCTAACATAACAAAATGACTACCCAAGGAACATAGACGATGGCAGAGCTGTCATATATTACATAAGATCTCATCGAAAGCTACCGCACTGTAAAAAATGGAGCAGAAATGTAATAAAAGGCTATTAAACAATTCACATGCAAAAATGTAAAACATATACTATATATTGTACGTAAAAACAGCTATAATACGAAAAGCTGATATGTCAACGCAAAAAATGCACTTATGGGAAACGGCATAAATATGAGTGTTCAGAGCGAAATACCGGCCGGTTTTTAAAACGCATCGTGGACACCAGCATTCTTATGCAGCTTATATGCAAACGAGTAAAAAATCGAGATTCGAGCAACTTAGCATAAATATGTAAGAATATAATTGCTCACGATGAATTTCAAAAACCGGCCGGTATTTTGCTTTAAAGCTACGTTATTAACTCAGTCTACACTCTCCTTATTAGAAAACAATTGAGTACATTGGGGCGGGATCGAAGGAGCAAATTCACGTACGAATACATTTTTTGAGTGTTTAGTTAGTACGCCTACGCACAGAAGACAGAGTTAATAACGTGGCCGTATAAGACAAAGATCCACTTCGACAATTGCGCATTGTGACAATGATGGCCCCGAAACCAAGCCTTCTGCTACGTCTCCAGTTCCAGATGCGACAGAATCGATATTGTCTCCCCAGAATTCTTCAAAAACCTGCAGTTGAGCGCGCCAGAAGTCCCAGATACAGGCACATACCACGCTGATCGATGGCGTGATGGGCAGATGGGCTGAAAACGCACTGTTCTATAGTTCTATTAAGGTACGAGGTACGAGGATACCTAAGAAAGTTTATGGCTATAAGCAATGGCTGAAACTTACAACTTCCTAGTTACAATAGTTGTTTTAGTTTAAAGGTTCATATAGTCTAAAAATTAGCACTAGCACACGAGAATTAGCACATTAATAGTAACACTATCTTGCTTATAATGGGGTTTCCATCATCATCCGTACTATTTGAAATTGAGCCGTACTATTTTGAAGTAGATCCGCACTAGATTCAAAATCGCTGCAGGACCTTGTCATTCACATTTCATACACATGGACTCTAACATGGACAAGGATTTGCCATTTTCGCAAGTGTGAATCGCATACATGGAGATGGAAACCCCATAATAGAATCCCTACCGCGGTCGCCATATTTCTACTTTGTTAGAGCAGAAACTTGAACACACAGACTTCGCACAAGTTGCAAGGTGTGCAACTTGTGCTCACAATCAGCTCTGTTGTATGCATTGTGGTGGCTGTGGTGTCTGTATACATTTGCATAACATAATATAAAATCAACAGGCGCGCCTTACTTGAATCAATATAACAATAAGAATTGCCCTTGTCCAAACGTTCAAAACAAAATGTCCCAAAGCGATCCTAATAAGTAGCCACATACCTTTCCTATCCGACTGAGGCTTCTTTTCAGGGCTCCTCTTTTTTCCAGACATCCGCTCTTTACCTCTTGGCTTCTGCTACGTTCTTGTGGTCTTCTGTCTCTGTCTCCACTCTCCTATGTCTCTGATCTTTCAAGAACAGAAAGAAAGGAAACCCTGAACACAGTGTATTTATCAAAGGTCAAGCCACCTAGATGTTTTCATCTTCAATAAGCGAAATATGGACTGCGAAGTTGAACAGCTTAACTACAAACACAAATTTACTAGAAACATGTAAATAAATCAACAACCATAATTGACTGATGGAGAACTGTCACCTTACCATCGAATCGTCTCGTTCAATTTCATCCAAATCAATCAGCACGAGAACCACTTCACAGTTCCAGCGCAGCGGGTTTCGTTTCCAAAATTGCTTTCCTGTCGTTTTTCTCCCTAGAGACTTCGACGCTCTTCAAACTTCCCAGTCCTTGTCGATGAACGCTGAAAAATTAAACCAGATAGTCCAGGAACAAACAATTACACATCCAATCACCTAAACATTAGTCACCCAACTAACCTTCTCGGTGATTGTCCACGAATAGAAACGGTTCGTTGATTTTCCCAACATCGCCTCCTCGCATCTTAAAGTGAGGAGCATTCTTTACAGGAGTATACATATTTAAAAGCAACAGGAAAACATAGAATCGAAAGAAATACAATACAACCCAGAGTTTGCCTAAAAAAGAAGTTTTTCGTAACGGACGCTCCGCGTTTACACTGCGTTGCGGTATTGAAGAAAGGCTTCGGTCGCGCCTTGTGCATCGACCTCGTCAAAAAATGCCTCGCCATCGACCGCGTCAATAATTGACAAAAATGGAAAATTTTATGAAAATTGTGGGGTTTGTCCGCGACCCGTGCATCGACCTCGATGGACCGATTTTCGTGTCTTGCCGTGGCATCGACCTCGATAAGGTTCTCCTGAGAAAAATTAAATTTAAAAAAGTACGCGAAATACAGCGCGACGCTAAAAAATTGAGGGTTCGTGGATTGGATACTAGCGTACTCATGTCGACGGGCGACAGGTTACGGTCATTGAGGGAAACTCCCTGTCAGTTTTGGAACTGTTGTGAATAGGACTTTTTGATACGGGCGACAGGCTGTCATTGAGGGAAACTCCCTGTCAATATGGGTGTTTGAGGGAAACTCCCTGTCAAGGAGGAACAGAGCTTGTATGTTAGAACGAACGTTACAAAGTACTGTAATTTCATATGTAGGTTACTGCGTTCGTTTTTGGCGGACCGCCCAGCGAAAATAATGGCGAACCGCCTGTCCACCTGCATGGCGGATGTGTCAATTGAATTATTTTCGCTAGGCGCTTCGCTGTTTTGCTACAAATAGTGTAGCATCCCCTCTCGCCGGAGAGACGCAGACAAGGGAGAATATTAAACCACGCTATAAACTACGAATTAATAATAAACACACCCACACAAATAAACCATATTCATAGACAACAAATGATGCGCGAATTCCTTTATAGAGTAAAATAATAAGCAAACACCAATTAAAGCACAACGTTCAGTACAGAAGTTCCACGACATTGCTAAAAATTTGTGTCTCCTTCAACACTTGGCTAAATGCCTCTACCAATCAACCTAAATGCAAACAAAATAATCAACATTCTGAGCACAACTATCACAGTCCTACGTATACATATACCTAGTCCTAAAATAGCCACTTCAGACCAGAAGTTAGAACAACAACCAAAATAAAAATACACATAACAACTCAACAAACAAGTGAAGCACACCTATCGTATCTAATTCTAGCCCAAATTAAATATCAATAAATTGAGAGTTGCGTAAAATTGCGGTAAACGAATGTTATTGAATTTACAAAGTCTACTCCTAATGATCGGGACACCGCATAAAATGAGCACACGCACACGAACACTAATAAACATGTCAAATTTCGAGATCAGAGAGCTCACAAGGTAACATAATTTAAATTACTATTATAGAACACAATAAGGGGTAATTTAACACACGGTGGCTACTAAATGCCAACAGTTTCAGATAAAATAAATAATTAGGCTGTGCAAGATGCTCGAGGATTGGCAATCTGGCACGTAATAGAAGAATGTGATGTGGCCTTATGCGGTCCTGCCTGCTGGTGAAGTCAGACTTTCCAACGCTTCTCCGCCCATTCAAAATTCAGATTTCTGAAAAAAAAAAACGTAAAAGCAGAACTAGAATTGGAAACAGATAAGCAATTCTATCATACATAATGCAAACTTCAGAAGTGCGCCTTAATTTCGCCAAAGTGTGCCACATTGCGGAATAAACAAAACGTTCGCTTGCGCCGCGGTGGCAAAATGCGCGCTGTAAAGGAAACTGGATACCCGAGCGTCGGCTGCGCCTTAACGACTAAATGGAGTGTCAAAATTGTGCACATTGGTAAAACTCACACAAATAAACTATTAAGCTACCATAAAAAAAAACATAAACAAACCTTATGCATATGGATATCCGCTAACTCTGTCCTCCGCCTGGTTCGTGATTCGCTTATTTAACTTTGCTTCATTTGGTCGTTGACCATCATACGTTTCCACCTAAAAACGTACACTTTAAACTTTAAATGGACATGGTTGAGCGTTTAATACTTTTTACCAACCGGAGGGACGGGGCGGTAACCGCACCGCACCCACATACATTCTTAACCATCTCTATACGTAAACGTAAATTGCACAAACTGAGCCGAAACCTCGAGCTTTCTATGAAACTAGTAAGACAGTATGGATGTGGAATGAATCCTTTCCGTACAAACGGTATTAACGGTCACATAAAGCGAGAAGATTTTAGCTATTCCTATTTTCATATTTTACTTACGTATATTCCTTCTTCATCCGTTTGCTAACATGGTTTCGCCATTTATTCCTTTCTCCGTCCTCTTCATATCCATTACCTGAATGGACGGGCCAACCAGGCCAGATGCCAAGCCTAAAATGAAGACACCCTTTGTTTACCATAAATAGCAAACAACGTGGAAATATACGGTGATCAACGAGGAGAAATGATTAAAGAAAGTATAATGTATAAGTCATTTCATTGAACTCCAAAGTAACCGAACCAAACGTTTATTTTGTTTCTGAAATGCAGGCCAGGTAGAAACACTGACATGTTCTTCATACACTTTAAAAATAACAACAACGAATACTTACACAACACAACAAAGCAAAACATATGATTGAAACAAAACTGAAAAAATGCAAGTTTTTGAAAATCAATCGGACCAAAATGTTGTTCTGTGATGCACGATACTACAGTATATCCACACAATTTCCCACTTAATTTTAACCCGCGAAGCGCCTACAGTAGTTTACTTTCGCCAGCGAATTAGGCAATGGAAATATTTTAGCTGGCGGGTTCGCGGGTAGAAATATTTTAGCTGGGCGGGTTCGCGGGTGCAAATATTTTAGCTGGCGACCCGCCTAAGACGAACAGAGTAACTGCACATTGTAATGTAGCTTAATTGTCGTGCTGCGGTAATTCTTGCCTGTGAAAACTAAAACACAACGTATGTACGCTGTCAACAAGCCTGAATCGCTCAGATCGTGGAAAAATGTCAGCCTGCCACTGCGGAAGGCTCTCTTTGTATCTTTGTAATACCACTATCCCACTAAATTTTAAATAAAGTTCTTCATCCATCGTAATAATTAGTTCCATCAAGAAGACAAATATTATTTCCAAACGTTTATTTGGCACAATCACATCAATATACACTCTTTGCCTAAAAAATCGTTCATTCTTTACCGGGAAATAAACCGAACTATCAGTCATCAGTCACTGCTAACGGTTCATATGCACGCAGCCAATGAACTGATTTATACATATTCCCGGCTACGCTACAACTACACTCTTATTTACAAACGTACAGAAAGTGAACCCCTATATTCCTATACACGTTGTACAATACTCCAGGCATACTCTCGCATGAGCAGACATAAAAAGGCAGCATTCTTTGGATAAACTAAAAAAAAAATACTATAGAGGTTACAAAGTGGTGGGAATACGGAGCAGATACTCACAGAACGTAACAACTGATAATACCAAGCAACCAATATTCTCTGCGTTGTCTTATTATATAAAGCTATATATCTTTATTATTACTTATTACATCATATTGTATTACAAACCGATGTGACTAGGATTCAGATTCTACTTCTGAAACCCTACTTCGATCGCTGAGGGAAAATTGGAAGTCGCAACTGATAATATCAAAACATACTTCTATGGGCAAGACCATAAACGGAATATAGACTAAAGTATACACCACTGGCTTAAACCTAATAAAAAGGAAAATAAGAAACTAAGAAGGCAACCAGTGCACGAATATGTAACATTATCTCTACTTCTAACAGTTCATAGGCCGTATTCACCAACACACGAGGAGCCCTCCCAGGCTCACGAGCGCTCTGAATCTCTTCTGCTCTCTCTACGCACTCTTTAACTCCCTGGGGAGGCCAGGGGGGGCTCCCTGCGTGTTAGTGAATATGGCGTCTGCATTCAGACCTTTCATATCATGACTTCCTCCTACTGACTGACTACCGAGGTACATACACAAAAATACGTTAAGGCTAAAACAAAACTCACGCACACGTACTAATCCTAATAAAACGTAGTGTCTATTCACAATACAATACCTAAGTCTAAAACGCCCTGACTCTAACCTCCTCTAAAGAAAGCAAATGCTAATGGGATGGTCACACCAATTGCAGCATACACGAACACCACCGACAGTAATGTTTGTAACTTCATTTTCGACTCCAATTTACGTTCCGTTTCGTCCAATAATCGCTCCATCTCATTGCCAACGTAAACCTAAAAAGGATATACAGTATTCCTTGCAAGCCGTTCGTAAAATCCGAAATATACTTACGGTAACAAAGACCCTATTTTAAAAAGGAAATAATGTGTACTTTGACTGCGACTACTGTTTCCTAGAGTAGTCACTGAGCTTCCAATTACAGTATATTATCGCCCAAGTAAAGCGAAATACCGGCCGGTTTTTGAAACACATCGTGGACAACGGAATTCCTACGTACTTATGCTAATTTACCCGAATTTAACTCGATTTTTTATTCTAATTTATATTCATTTGCATAAGCTACACAAGAATGCTGGTGTACTCAATGCGTTTCAAACACCGGCCGGTATTTCGCTTTAAAAAGGACATGTATATTTTGAATGCGACTACTGTTTCCTAGAGCACCGTACTAGTAACTAAGCTTACAAATACAGTATTTATCGTCCAATTTTTTTGATAGTGCATTTTCATCTGTTTTATTTGTTTGTATTATTATCCACTTATTCGTTGTTAATGACCTTATATTGTCAAAAAAACGTGCGCGATACTTTGTTGTCGTAATAAATGTTATGCTAATTAAAGTAGACAACTGACCACGTTTTCCGGTTGTTGGAGGGCGTGATCCAGCTTCGCTAACCTCGCCAATTCCTCCATTTGTGAGGCTAGACGCTCGTTTTCGGCGCGAATTTGAGATAGCGCCTGCAAAGAAACACATACGTTTAGGTTCACAGTTCACAGCAACCATAGAATAGAGACTAACACTAGTTTGATATAACACGTGTTTTCAAACACTATTGAAACATTTCGAATTACCTCATTTTTCGTTTATTATTATAACTTTCACACGCTACACACCAATCTCTGACCTAAACAACGAACGGACCAAACTACCACACATCCATAGCATAAAACACCCCGCCAAATGCGACGATCACCTCCCGATCCGTAATGCATTGTATGCAAATTAGTCTAAATCATCTTCCCAAAATGTTGAGATGCGGACCTAATTTATTCCCTGCACACATCACAAAAACAGTCCTCAAATCCTTACCTTTTCCGCATCAGCAGTGTCAATGTGCAGATGTTTTGGAGTGACTTGTAGTGAATCGGCATGCAAGGACTCTTTCAATTCACACAGAAAAGCAGACACCTAAATCAGAAGTTCTAATAAATAGAGTAAGACTTATCGGTTACGAAAGGAAGTACAGTGTCCCACTAGGGAAAATATTTCTCTCTGTGAAAAGTTACTCGTTATTCATTTTCTTTTTACACAAATGAAGCAATATTTGCTAGCTGTACTTGTCTCGTCACATGCATAGCTCGAAGTAAACAACCTATCGACACGTTGTGTCAGGTTGATGGTAAAAAAACAAAGTATATAAAAATTAACCAAATCAACAAATTTGTTAACTTATATAAGCTTTGTAAGCGCACCTTATCGTTGTGTTCCTGTAAGGCTGTGGCCATTTCCTTCGCTGTTTCATTTGTCGCCGGAAGCATTTCGCGAAAACGACGCATACGAAGCTCATTGCCTAAATTTAAGCGTCAATGTCTTATGTCTAGGCGGTAAAACAGTTTGTGGCAGGGCACAAATACCTCCCGTGCATAAATGATGATAGCCCACCTAGTTTTAGCTTAATTGCTAGAAACGTTTGAGGGAATGTATCAATAGCCCGTATTCTCGGGCGCACGGAAATTTTCCGTCGCGGAACACGTTCCGTTCCGCGAAAAGAGTGGTATTCTCGAAAAAACGGAGCGTGTAGTTTGTAGTCTGCAAATTTCCGTTCGGCAAAACGGAATTTTTTTCCATACAAAAATTTCCCCGAGGTTTTTGGGTGGGAAATCACGACGGAAATTTTCCGTTGCTTTATTTTTACTTTATTTCTTTTGTAATTTTTGGTTATTTGTTTTTCTTTCACCTTTTTTATTTTTAAAGAATAATTTTTGTTAAATTTACAGTTCGTTAGTGAAAAATTAAGCACATAAATGCTGGAAATTTGCTATAACTCTTTAAACAAAGAACAAATGTTTTAATTTATATATAAAAACAATAAAACATTATAGTATAAACTCAAAACATGAAAGTTTTAAACTACATGGAACATGTTCCGTTCGATTCGCATTCTGGCGCCCATCCAGAGCGGAACCAGTTCCGCAGCGGAAGATTTCCGTGCGGATATTTTCCCGGAACATGTTCCCATTTTTGAAGTTCCGTGCAGCCCGAGAATACGGGCTAATAAAACCATGCAATATTCGCAGGAAATGGTCTACATTGGAGGTGTTTGATGCTACAGCTACGCACTTATGCTCAGCTTAAAGGGACAGGCCAGGCCCATCAAAGTAAACCTATATTTACGAAACGTTCATAATGTATATAAAGCATTTTTATTACAATATATACAAACCAAATTTCACCTTCTTTCGCCCTCGAGGACTTTTTCCTATGTGCTCATCCGCATATGTATACCATAAAGCTGCAGACTTCCAAGGTGTATATGCAAATTTAGCTCGCATTTTAATTTCTTGATAAATTTGCGTAGACAGCTTCGATCTCTGCAGTTTTACGGTATACATATGTGGATGAGCACATCGGAAAAAGTCCTCGAGGGCGAAAGCAGGTGAAATTTGTATTTGGTTTGTATATATTGTAATAAAAATGCTCTATATACATTATGAATACTTCGTAAATATAGGTTTACTTTGATGGGCCTGTCCCTTTAATACAAGAAACAAATGAATGTTTCTTTCCAAATAAACGCACCAAACTGTGACTTAAAGCGAAATACCGGCCTGTTTTTGAAACACATCGAGTACACCTGCACTTATGCAGCTTACGCACATGAGCATAAATTAGAATAAAACTCAATTCGAGCAAATTAGCATAAATACATAAGAATTCAGCTGTCCACGATGCGTTTCAAAAACCGGCCGGCAATTCGCTTTAACGAGCTTACCTATGCTTGTTCCGATGATACCGAGAAGAGCTCCAGTTAGCGATGCGCTCACCGACCACCACTTGGTTTTCTCCGCTCGTTCACGCTCTTTCTCGTGACTTTCGCGAACCCTAATATAACATCAATAAGAACAGTATTATGTGCCTTTGTGAGATTTTATATACTCAAATGCATGTAAAGGAACCCGAAACGCCCGTATAATTTTGAAACCATAAAAGTTATGTTGAGGGTTTATATTAAAATATTAAATATTTATTGACACATTAAGAATGTGTGCATCAATATGATGAAAGATATTCAGCGACAATTGAATGGCCGTAGTTTTAATTAATTAGCGGGCTATTGAACGGGTAACTAAATATGCACCACAACATCGAAGTTGAGACACCGGCCGGGAAACGCATCGTGGACAACTGAGTTCTTACGTATTTGGTATTTATGCTAATTTACTAGAATTTAGCTCGATTTTTCATTGTAATTCATGTTAAAGCGAAATCATTTGCATAAGCTGCACAAGAATTAAGAATGCTGGTGTACCCTATGCGTTTCAAAAACCGGCCAGTATTTCGCAAGACCCTAAAGAAGACCTAAAGAAAACTAACCGCGTACTGAGAAGATGGAACGCCTCTCTTTCAGTTGTTTCGAATTGCTCAAATTCATCCAGAACTCCACGTTCCCTCTTTATCAACTGGTGTTCCTCTGTTAATAGGTGGAGGTATCTAAACTGATTATAGGTTTAAGTGGCAAATCGTAACTATGAAAAATGCTGGATGCGGCTTCTTGTTTAGAATCGACAAGTATTGTAATTTCATCCCATAGGGCGCATTCGGGATGGACATTTTCCGGAAAAGAAAAGAAAAAAAGGTTCGAGATGGACACCGAGAAAAAAATAATACACGCAAAATAATTGTCGAAAATGCAATTGTACCGTAATTGAAACTAAAATCAATCGATCATTGCATGCATGTGTATGCGTGGCAATTGCATTCTTTTCTGGTGAAATCCATCTCGAACCAAAAGTTTTCTTTTTCTTTTCCGGAAATGTCCATCTCGAATGCGCCCATACAATTTCCAGCAAATGGTCGCAGGCAAAAGATCACAAAATGGATTGAATACCAACGTATATTGATGTCTCACCTATCCTCACCGCGAGCAGTCCTATCAAGTTCAACGTGAATTTCCTTCAGCTTTCGTTGGATCTGTTTCAACTCCGATTGCTTTTGACGTCTGGCAAGTTGCGCCTCATTCAGACGGTTTTCCCACTGAATTATTTAGTTATTCTTTACATCGAATCCTTGAATCCTTCACCCATAACCGTATGCACGAACATGCGCCCAGCCTCCCAGTGGGGGTGAGAGAAAGCGAGGAAGAAAGAGCACGAAAATTTCTCCCAACCGGGAGGGCTCCCACTCTTCGTCCACCGTTTTCGAAGGTGAGAATGAACCTCAATCCCATAGATCAAGAATGAATATGGATGGATACTTTGAATTTTAACGTCCACCCACTCTATCGACATAATTTTGAGCATAGAAGGTGCAAGAGTCGTAAGGCCCACCTCCATAACACCAGCCTGTGCTGCTTTCACGCCCTTTACTCCGATGAACTCTTCGTACGCATCGACAACACTTTCCATTGAAGCTCTGATTCTTGACCTCGGAACTTCCGCCGGCACGGACGTAGATTGTACACGTGAAGCTGACCACAGGACAGATCGTCCACGTATTAAGAGCACCCGCGATATGGACTTCATTCTATATTGGAATGAATTAGAGTTAGCGATAGCAGTTAATGCAGAAACTTTATTTACTTATTAACGAACACGAACACAGTCTGGCGTAAAACACAAAAGTATGATACAAAATGTGGCAGTGGCTCTTTTTTAAAAAGTGAAGCAGATAAATAAAAACAAAAGTAACTAAATTAAATAATATAAAGAATATGAAATTTGTTTTATATATTTTTGCAAAAGTGCACTTTCGGCAAAATCGTCTTTCGTTTTGAGACTTTTATTAGCGCACTCGTGCACTAAGTGTGCATTATAAAAAAATTATTTTCGATTTGTGACGGCCGACCGACAAAGACCTTGATTTAGATTGTTTCTCGTGCTTATATCTTTCCTCTATTTTCACTTCACGTTGTTCAATACGTTCACAATGATTGGAAGTTGCTGTGTGCCATGGGGCGTCATCGTCATGGCGGTGAAACCGGCCAAAGACAACGAGCATATGGTTACACTCAAATTTCGTTTCATCTTATGTATTGTTCTTTCTAATAATACGTTCTTTACATCGTGATTGAACTAAGTTAGTTTGTATTTATGCAATGTTGGGTAGTATTCGCACCAAATTACAGGATGGCTAACATTCCCAACGCCCCTCAAATGTTGGACGGTAAACAAATAATGATCAATCAAGTGCAGCCGTTGATGAAGAACTTTTCCCTCGTTGGAATCGTCATCCGCAAAGGTATACATCGTATTTTCCTAGATGGTCTGGTCCGATGACTGCTGCGACCCACTCTTTTGATTGCTAACAACATCATTATATCTTGTCCGCACATTCAGCTGCTCTCTAAATTAAAAGTCCCTTTAATTGTTTCTCAAAATGCCAGTGTCATTGTCAGTTTAATAATACTATTAAATACTGCCTGATATGAGCAGGGCACCAATCGTGTATTTATACCCTGACTACATATTTAGCAGGCTGGAATATATTTTAGGAGTTGTACGTAGGATGACCGCTGGTAACGAAATCCATACACTGCGTATTGCTGATGGAACCGGTAGTATCAATGTGTCTATAATGACGGGCGAATACGAACCACTAATACAGCCTGGTGACGTTCTACGCATGAAGAATCTTTACACTAATATTTTCAAGGTGAGTAAGAGAGCCAGATCCATTATGAAATTATGACCCATTTCTAACCTTTACCAGGTTAGGTGAGCTAACGCTTTGGGTTGTTAGATAGTGTTTCCTGTACGTTGACCCATGCCTTGCCTTGTAAGTATGCAAATGAGGAGAATGGGGCAGGGGGCAGGTCGCACGAACCCGGTCATAGGCATAGGGCGTGGTTGGAACGATATTCTCCCGATAGTTTCCTGAATTTCTGAGTCATGCCTTCATTTTCCTTCTCAATTGTGTAGGTGTTATGCAATTGAGATATGTGGCGGGGTCTAGTGGGTTCTAGTCGCCCTGAGAAATTAAAGGCTTTCCATAAAATCTGACGGAGTGCACGTAAACATGTAGAGAAAGTCCTCATTTCTCGTACATATCATATTCTTAACATACAATTTCAGGGACAAATGACCGTCACTTGTGGCCGCCAAAGCGAATTAGCTCGAGTGGGAGAATTTCACTTCCCGTTCACGGAAACACCCAACTTTAGTGAATATAGTCAAGAATTGTTCAACGCGCATCCAAATATGAAGTGGGTTCTTCCCTTTCCTAATATCATACGATTTTTTTATATGTATACTTATTAGGTTATAGAGTTTCTAGCAATAAATGTACTTCCGTAAGGTGGCGAACCATCAGTCTACTAACAGTCTGACAGAGTGTACGCAAACTTTCAATTTAAAATCTTTTCAGGAGTTTTAGATCAGTCATTGGTTGGAATATTTGTATTTTGAATACAGATCTAATGCGTATGTGTAGTTTGAAGTAGGTTGTTTATTCCATCCATGATATAAGTAATTTTCGTTGTAGAAAAACTAGTCAAATTCCGCCACCTCACGACGGAAGTCAGGGAGGCGGTCCGCCACTACAGCACGACCCGCGACATGGCAATAAGGATCCTCGGGTAGGCTTTATTTTTAAATAAGTGTAAGGGCGTCACTATTGCATCAATCGGAATGCTTGGGCGTAACGTACATTATGCAAATTTACAAACATGCAATCGAGTAAACAAAAATTCCTATTGTTGTGGGTGATACAGGAGAACAGAAGGCTCTGAGTTCTGACTGACCACTTAGTGGAAAAAACCACCTCTGTTTACGCAGATAACTTGTGCTCATGTCAACGGTTCAAAGCGAAATAACGGCCGGTTTTTGAACCGCATCTCAAGTACTTGCATTCCTGTGCATTTATGCGAACTGGGTTCTAATTGTAGTCTAGTTTTTATTCTAATTTTTGCTCAGTTGCTTATGATGCATACGAAAGCAGGTGCACGCAATGCGTTTCAAAAAACTGGCCGGTATTTCTCTTTAATACACAAATATTTAATTTAGCAAGCTCCAACGATGCCTCCAAATCTAGGCATGCGTCCCGGACAAAAATTCGCGAATAAAGATCCGCGTTTGGCACGGTCGCAGTGAGACTTTTTGGAATAACTAGCATATTTCTGAGATGTGTTTGACGTTTTGTTATTTTGTCCAAATTAACTAATTTGATTATTCTTAAGTTCGGCATATTTAATTTAAAGTTTTATATGCTTCGTGCGATGAGACGAGTCAGCAGTCGGGTCACTTTTATGCGTATTTCTATGAGTTTTGGAGAATTTAACTTATTTAACTATTTCCGCATTACCTTTTTACAGTATGGTTCATTATTATATGTTATCAATGTTTGGACCGTAATCTACTTTTCAGTGTTTTTCGCTACGCCCACCCTGGGGTGAATATATTATGTGTGTAGATAAATATTGTATTTAGTTCAATAAATAGTTTTCCTAGAAGGGTTCTTTGTCACTCATGGTTGTTCCATGGCTTTATATCATTGGATTTTTATTTCAACTTTCGATTTGATTTATTTCATTTGTCGTATTGTTTGTGCGTTTGTGGGTGTTTTCGTGACTTTCAACTTGTTCAGATTTCTGTATCGTGGTGTGCCGCCGAAATATACGTACTCGTTTGTAAATAGGATTTGGTGAGTTTTATAATTGTTGGCTTTTTTAATTGATAGGTTTTTTTCGTGGATTGCATGTTATGTTCTAAATAAGAATCAATATCAATTTTATCATATTATTTAGTCTTTCCAAGTAAGTAACAGGTTGGTTTCATCTCGTGCTCTTCTCTTTTGTCGGCTTCCGAGAGTGATTTGCATTTTTTTTATCAATTCAAAAAATTCAGCTTGCTTTAGAGGTCAGTAATTCAGAAACGTTTACTGTATCAGTTTTTCTGATAAATCGATTTATATTGTAACTGTATACTGTAACCATTTCAAAGCGGTTAGTGAGTTAATCGCATACATCACCCTTATTATTCAATTTATGCTAGCAGAATAGTGATATTCCATACATCTCCTTTCACAATCTCATTTTTTTTATATCTATACAATTGTGGCGGATTATGTTCCATCCAATTAGACCCCGCTCTCCGAGATGTTATCTGGTTATCTCTAGTCTCTAGTCTGTGCGAAACCTACCGTAGTTCTGCCGCATGCTGTCTTTCCTTCCCAGAATCGATGTCCGATAACATGCTCCAATTGCTCTCTTTAGGTTCTTTTCTCTATGAAAGTGTTCCTCGAATACATAAGTAGTTTCCCCCAGTGCGTATTGATTTGAGTTGTTAGTTACTTTCGGGACTGAGAGAAGCTTTAGTCTTGAGTTATTTGCCATCTAAATCTATTGTGAAGCCAATTTGAGAATACACGTTAATACGATCTGTAGTTGGTTTTTGGTTATTTGCTTCTTTTAAATCTGCGTAATTCCACCTGTTTGTATGGCAAACACTTTTGCTGTCTTTCTTTGATGCGCATGCTTTTCAAGGGATAATTTTATATCATGTACGTATGTAGAACTTCATATAGACGTGTTGTTTCCTAGTAAATAAAATGAGACGAAATTATTTTGTCCATTTCCTCCTTGGCTTTGTGCCAGATACCGTAACCGTTTTCGTTGCGGGACCCATCAGCACGCAGGGTATATAAGGCGAGCGGCGGCGCTCACCGGTCATTCGGCGTCGTGTTTTTGGTGCGTGCGGTTGTCCGTGTTTTGTTGCCGTTTTTTGTTTTTGTTTGTTTTGAATTTTATTTTTCAGGGCTTCTGTGATACGTTTGACTGAAATATGGATCAGTGCAAGGTTTTGATTGAAGAAAGGCTCCGTGAAATCGGAATTACCGTCTAGAACATGGCTCCCGGCGAGGTTTAGACTAGAAGAAGGCTCAGGTGGCGGAACACCAGCTTGCTGTATTCATGTCAGGTTTGTTCCACTTTATTTTCGCTTTAACCCGTTTTTCACGCTTTTTGGTGCCTGTTTTTTTATGGCCGCTGTTCAGGCTCGTTTCTGCGTTAGTTTGGCCGGTAGCTTCTGATTTTTTTATTGCAGGTCCCGAAACGTTACACACACGCGCACTTCGACAGGAGCAAGGAATCCATGAATGCAACGCAGCAGATTCGAAAAATGGATTTTTTTAAACATCTGTTTAATAAATTGTTTATGCCTGTAATATGTTTCCTCGTTTGTGTGGTTTACAGTCTTTCCGCTTTAAAAAAATGGTGATTTGCATCCTTCCTTCTTTTTTTGTAAAAAAAATACGTTGCCTGGCGTCTGTTTTCGAAAATATAAACTTCGCGCCAAAATTTAAATTCAAATTTTGTCTGCGGGTCGCGCGGGGATAGTCGGGATACGGTATCTGGCACAAAGCCAAGGAGGAAATGGACAAATGATTTCGTCTCATTTTTTGTGTTAGTTGTTTCCAGCTGGCAATTGCACTTAATTTATTATTCAGCTGTAGTGTTTGTGCAGAGTTTATACACTAGTTTGCACTTTTCAGCGCTGTATGTATTTATAACGACCTCAGTTCTGCGGACCCACTGAGAGAGACTAAATAAACAAAAGGTGCCTCGTTAGGAAGGTGAGTCATATCGTCAAATGTTCTAACTCGTCTGTTAGTTTTTTTATTTCGATAGTGATTAAGTGACCTGATTGTTATGCTGGATATCAATATCAACTATAAGTTCTCTAAAGATATGCTTTATTCCTAAATTCACAATGAATGTATAATCAAAAAAGTATATGGAGCCGATGGAGCGGTCGGTGTGTTATTTTAAGGGAGCGTCGTGGCGCGGTATTTGTGTTGTAGTGTTGCATTGTTTGACTATAGAATTGTGCCCGTGCCCGTAACCCTGAAATCTATGCGATTTTGCGATTGCGAGTGTGTGAGGAGATTAGTATTAGTGGCTATATGAATTAGAAATGATATGGCTTCTATCTATTTCAAAAGAAAGTAAATAATGGAAACGTAGTATGCGGAAAAGTGTAAAGAAGAGTGTAGATAAATAAAGTGTATCATGTTCTTTAGCGTGATAACCCCTATAATATCTATAACATATTCGATTATATGAAAACCTTTTTATGTCTGTGATCGAATTCTATCACTGATTGTAGCGAAGAGCATTTTTTTGGCTGATGAACTATTGTACTATTATTTATAGGTTGTGAAAATGGCTGCAGCTTCGCCATGGGAAATATCGGCCACGGAACACCAGGCAAACATGGCCCAGTTTCAAATGGCCGGTCCAGTTGGTGGAAAATTGCCGGCGCAATCCGCTCGAAATGTGTTGTTGAAGAGCAACTTACCGGCGAATATTTTGGCCCAGGTTAGCTTATTTCATCGTGAATCAGCAAGTTGGGTCTCACAATTTGGGGTGTTCAGCTGTCCAGCATAATAATACTTCAAAGGGTATTCACGTGCCCGTCGTGAATCGAATCAATCAGTTACTGTGTGGGTAAAGTGTAGTTCTCTCTCTTGATTGAGTAAAGTAGAGATCTCTTGACTGTATTGACACCAAATGAGCGCAGTGTGCCATTTCGGCAATTTTTCGCTTGGCCAGCTTTCCATTACATTGGTAATCGAAGGTGTCAGCGTCACAAAAACAAACGTCCATTTTTATAAATATTTTGAAACATTGTATGTGTGTGTAACGTGTGATATTATGAAGGAGATTAGATGACAGAATTGTTTCTTTC